>CAUYSK010055737.1:0-59267 GCA_963575035.1 Avahi laniger | reverse complement strand
GTTTAGTTTCCAATATTCCTGACTATTGAAATTAGTAACCATATGGAACGGATACAATCAATTTTGTTTATCAAGAATTTTTTGGTGGAAATGACTGGAATACTTAATTTTAAGGTTAAAATGGAAAGCTAAATCTAAACTGTTGATGGTTAAGGTAAAAATAAATTGTATTAATTCAGTTAAATACCATATTAGTTCTTCTCTTAATACCAAATGGTACAAGGTACTTCTTACCTTAATTTTTGGTTGGTTCTAGTCCAAATTATGCACAGTAAAAACAGATTTCCTAACTAATTATTATTCTTGGGCCACTAATTTGTTCTAAATATATCTTACTTATAAGTTGGATTTATTATAATTACATTATATTTCACAGGAGAGTAATGCCCAGGTACCCTTTTGAATACTTCTGTAATCCTTTTTGTAAGACATACCACAATTCACTAGAAATTGGGAATTCACTCATTCTAAGAATCAGTTTCATTTCATGAGTTTCAAAAGAAGACAGGACCCTACACATACACTTCAGATAATGAAAATATCTTCTGATCTCAATATTCTATGCCCATAACTAAGATAAAAACATACTGAAAAAGAGCCAGAAAATAATTGCTAACTTCTAATTAATATCGTAGCAGCAGAATGATACGTCTTCTAATGATCTCATTAATATTCACAATAGTTATAACAACCATTTAATAATCATTTACCCATGTTAAGTATTTTATAAAACATTTTGTATGTCTCTTTACTTTTGACCTTCACGTAGGTTGTCTCGTAGCCATGATGAACTGTGTGTATGAGAGGACACACATCCTGCCTCCCCACGCTAGCAGGAGATGCACACCAGGACCACCAGGAAGGGCAAGAGGAAACAAACTCCCTAACACCCTGGCTACTGTTTCACAACAGTGAAAGCAGTAAATAGTGGAGTCCACACAAAATGGACATGAAACCAATGTATAAGAATATTCCCTAGAGCAAAATATTCCTATTGCCATGAGCAGGAAAAACAAGAACATAGCCATAATCTGATCAATCCTAGTAATGTATCTACAAAAAATTCTTTGACAATCAAAAGTAGAGGTGGTATAAAGACATCATTTTTAAATGAGAGCCACAGAGTAAAAATGGATTACCAGTTCATAGGAGCCTGGCTTGGGAAACATCTTGTTTAACAAGCAACCCAAAATAGCAAATTTTAGTGACCCAGAAACATGCCTACAAGTAGAGCATGATGATTTATATATTTCACTTGGATGACAATAGTATTTCTCACTAAAAATAAGTAAATGGGCATTTCCACCATTTCTAGAAACAGACACACTTGCAGTATGCTGGCAAAATCAAATTTCTGGGCCTGTAAGGTGAGTAAGAAAATCAACACAGAAACCTAAGTCTTCCATTCTGCTGATGGTCCTCTCATGCCACCCACACTTTATTGCACACTCCCCATCTCACACAGACCCCTGAAGTAGCTTCCATGTCAAAACTCTCCAGAGGAAGGCTAGACTACAATCTCTAAAAGGCAAATTTTTGTGGTCACTGAAATCTCCTTTGTGGCTCAGTTTCTCTGCACATACCATGACGCTGGTTCATCTCAGGGTCTCCCCACTCCTCGCTGCCTCCCATTGCCACCTCAGCCACTCCCATGACGTGGTATCAGTCTGGGTCCCAATGGGAAACAGGTGGCACACTCAAGACCGAGGTAAACCATAAAGGGCGTATTAAAAAGAAGCTGTTTATAAAGAAGTGGACATAATATGAGGGAACTTCGTGTAATAGTGCAGTAAGGTAGGGCTTGGACAAAGGAGGAGCTATCACCACCTCTAGACCCACTGGACAAGGAGAGAGATATATGACTGAAACTTAGGAGGGGGTTGTGTAGAAAATCACCTTGATAAAACTACAAAACACTGATGCTGATCAGAAGTTGTAAGACATACCACAACAAAGAGGACACAAATAAATGGAAGACATCCATGCTGGTGCATTAGAAGAATTAACATTGTTAAGATAACCAAAGCAACATACAAAGTCAATGCAATCCCTTTCAAAATACCAATGTCATTTTTCACAGAAATGAAAAAGACAATCCTAAAATTTGTATGTAACCGCGAAAGAGCCTGAATAACGAAAGCAATCCTGAGCACAAAGAACAAAGCTGGATGTAGCATACTAATTAATTTCAAAGTATACTACAAGGAGAGGGAGCCAAGATGGTGGACTAGAAGCAGCCTGCACTTGCTGCTCTCAAGGGGAGGAACAAAGATTATGGCTAGAGGTTTACCCATAGATGGACTATCTCAGAAAGAGCATTGTGAATCATCAGAGATGCAACCACAGACACCCAAAGTGGGGAAGAGAGAGGCAGAGTGATCCACATAGCAAAATCTGAAGGTACCTGGGGGAAGTGTCCACACTGCACATAAAGAAGGGTTAGGGGAAAGATCCCTGGAGCTCTGCACTCCCCCAGTGGACACTGAAATCAAAATACAATTGACACATATATATATAATACAAAATAAAGAAATAAAAAATACGATCTGTGAATATTACGAAAACCTCTATGCAAACAAACTAGAACCTAGAGGAAATGGATAAATTGTGGGAAACACATGCCTCACAAGCTTGAATCATGAAGAATTAGAAACACTGAACAATGTATATTTAGTAGCTTTGTGTAGAATGTTCTGTAAATGTCTGTTAGATCCATTTGTTCTAGAGTCTTGTTTAAGTCTAGTTTTTCTTTATTCATTTTCTGCCTTAGTGATCTATCCAGTTCTGTCAGTGTAGTATTGAATTACCTGGCAAATGGATTCCTATCTCTTGTTATATACACAACTTAATTCAAGATGGATTAAAGACTTAAATGTAAGGCATGAAATGACAAAAATTCTGGAAGAAAATGTAGGAAAAACTCTTCTAGACATCAGCCTAGGCTAGGCAAAGAATTTATGACTAAGACCCTAAAGGCAAATGAAGCAACAAAAATAAATAAATGGGACTTAATTAAATTAAAAAAGAAATAATCAACAGAGTGAATACACAACCTACAGAATGGGAGAAAATATCTGCAAACTATACATCCAACAAAGGACTGACATCCAGAATCTACAAACAACTCAAACAAATCAGCAAGGAAAAACTAAACAGCCCCATCGAAAAGTGGGCAAATGACCTGCACAGAAGTTCTTCAAAAGAAGATAGACAAATGACCAACAAACATGAAAAAATGTTCAACATCACTAATCATCAGAGAAATGCAAATTAAAACTACAATGAGATATCACCTTACCCCTATCAGAATGGCCATTATTAAAAAGTCAAAAACAATGGATGGTGACATGAATGCAGAGAAAGAAATGCTTATACACTGTTTGTGGGACTGCAAATTAGTACAACCTATGAAAACAGCATGGAGATTCCTTAAAGAAATAAATGTAGACCTACCACTCAATCCAGCCATCCCACTCCTGAGTATTTACCCAAAGGAAATGAAGTAATTTAATCAAAAAGATACCTGTGCTCAAATGTTTATCGCACCACAATTCACAATCAAAAAGATGTGCAATCAACCTAACTGTCCTTCAATTAATGAGTGGATAAAGAAAATTTGGGGTGTGTGTGTGTGTGTGTGTGTGTATACACACACACACACACCATGGAGTACTACTCAGCCATAAAAAGGATGAACAAATGTCATTTGCAGCAATGTGGAGTGAACTGGAAACCATTATCCTAAGTGAAGTATCTCAGGAACGGAAAACCAAACACCATATGTTCTCACTAAAAAGTGGGAGCTAATAGAAAGTACACACATGCACAAAGCTATATAACGGACATGAGAAACCAAGAAGGTGGGGTGGGCAGGAGGGTGGGTATGGGATAAAAACTTACCTGTTGGGTACAATGAACACTATTCTGGTGACAGACACATCATAAGCCCTGACTTAAGCTTTATACAAGGTATCCATGAAACAAAAATATTTGTACCCCCTTAATATTTTTAAATAATAAAAAAAGAAATAAAAATTCATATATTAAATATATATGTACAGTAATATGTATATTACAAAACTATAGTAACTAAAACAGCATGGTATTGGCATAAAAATAGACACATAGACCAGTGGAACAGAATAGAGAACCCAGAAGTAAATACACATATTTATAGCCAACTGATTTCTGATAAAGATGATAAGAACATACACTGGGGGAAGGACACCTTCTTCAATAAATGGTGCTAGGAAATTTGGATATCCATGCACAGACTCAAAAACCAACTCAAGATGAATTAAAGACGTAAATGTAAGATCTAAGCTATAAAACTACTAGAAGAAAACATAGTGGCCAGGCACAGTGGCTTGCATCTGTAATCCTAATACTTTGGGAGGCTGAGGTGGGAGGATCACTTAAGGGCCAGGAGTTTGTGATCAGCCTGAGAAAAAGCAAGACCCCTTTCTCTACAAAAAATAGAAAAATTAGGTGGGCATGGTTGAGACTACACCTGTAGTCACAGCTACTCAGGAGGCTGAGGTGGGAGGATTGCCTGAGCCCCAGAGTTTGAGGCTGTAGTAAGCTATGATTGACTACTATACTCCAGCCTGGGTGATGGAGTGAGATCCTGTCAGGAAAGGAAAGGGAAAGGGAGAAAACATAGGGAAAACACTTCAGGACATTGGTCTAGGCAAAGATTTTATGGCTAAGACCTCAAAAGCACAGACAACTACAACAAAAATAGACATGTGAAACTATATTAAACTAAAAAGCTTCTGCACAGCAAAGGAAACAATCAACAGAGTGAAGAGAAAACCTGTTGAATAGTAGAAAATATTCCAAACTATTCATCTTACGGAACTATAATAATATCTAGAATATGCAAGGAATTCAACTAACAATAAAAAATAACCCCATTAACAGTGGGCAAAGGACATGAATAAACATTTTTTAAAAGAAGACATGCAGATGGCCAATAGGTACATGAAAAAATGCTCAACATTTTGGGAACCAAAGAAGTTGATCACATAAAGGTAGAGAGTAGAACGATAGGTATCAGAGACTGGGAAGTGTGTATGGGGGGAGGGAGAGGGACAAAGAGAATTAAGTTAATGGGACCAAAGATACAATGAGATAAAAGGTAGAAGTTCTATCATTTGACAGCAGAGTGATTATAGTTAACAACGACATATTGTATATTTCAAAGTAGCTTGAAGAGAAGACTTTAATTGTTTCCAACGCTTAGAAATGATAAATACTCAAAGTGATGGCTACCTCAAATACCCTGACTTGGTCATTATACATTCTATGTATGTAATAAAATATCACATGTATCCCATAAATATGTAAAATACGTATCAATTTTTTAAAAAAAGAAAATTGCCTTGAAAGAAGCAGTGAACTTCTAATGAGGGACAGGAGAAGACCTAGGCAACTTACAAGAGAGGGAAATAAATACATTTGACCACAGGCTCCTCACACCGATGATCTCTTTCTGGGGACTGCAGGGAGAATTCTCCATGAGTGTTTTGCCTGTCTGTGTATCTAGAGAGCAGAGGCAATGCTGGAGTAAAGGAGGGGCCGGGATGGTAGCTCGGGTTTGTCCCTGATCTGTTGCCAGTTAATCTTTTTTTAACTCAGTTTCCAAAATCAAAACACGAGTGAAGGGCACACCTACTGTACAGGTGCTCCTAGACTAATAAATATTTATGTGTGCAAATAACTAAACATAACGTTAGGTAAGAGAATTTTTTTCTTGAGCTATTTTGTGATTTTTAACAAGAGGGGAAAATAACCAAAGAAATACTTGCAAGAATAGTGTAAGGTTAGATAAAATAACTTTTAAGTGTTCATTGTGCTGAAATAAAGCTTTGCTCTCCAAATATTTTTCATATCTTATTAATATTTTTCTGAATCCTAAAACACCACTTTTACAAAAAGAGGGGTAACGTTTTCCCTAAAGCAATTGGAATCTAAATTAATGTAGCAGAAACAAAATGGTAATTGGAACTATAACTGAGACATTTTCATTCCTATTCCAAAGCATTTATTCTCATCTGTAACATCTGAGCTTTGACTTTTTAGTTTTAATATCTTTTTTTAATATTTAAGAAGAAATGCATAAACAGAAAAATGAGTATTAGCTCTACATGAGTAAAAACACAACATAATTTATCTTTCACTATCTTATTGCTCTAAGAACAAGAACATTTTAATTTCCTCATTTTTATCTATGAAGTTACAGTATTAGCAATGCATGAACACAAACATTAGTATTTTCATTTCCTATTTAATAACTGAGAAATGTGATAAAGAGAGAGCATGTTCCCTATAGCACCATGCAGAGTTTATTTTTCTAGATAGCCTCACCAATTTCAAAGTCAAACACCTGGATAACTAATTAGAAATACATCTTCCCACCTTACTTCAAACTCTAAGTCTGTGTCAGCAGCAGCTGAGGCAGTGACTGTAGGAAAACTTTCCCACCAGTTGAGAGGTAAAAAAGTTTCAGTAAGATTTTATTTGGAGGAAAGGGTGTCTATGTATTGTTATATGTTCAATTTGATTGGGTGGTTCATTGAATTGACCAATTTTTTTTTTTCAGGATATTTCTCTCTTTTTATGTTTTTCTTTGTTGTAGTTGAAATTTTAAAAAGAAAAAAAGGAAAGGAAGGGGAAGAAGGAGAGGAAAGGGAGGAAGAGAGAGAAAGAAGGAAGGAAGGAATGAAAAAAGGAAGGGAGGGAGGAGGGAAAAGAGAAGAGAGAAGAGGGGAGAAGGAAGGAGGAGGGAGAAGGGAGAGGAGAGAGAAAAGAAAAGGAAGAAAAGAGAAAGAAAAGGGCAAGAAAAGGGGAAGGGAAAGGGAAAGCAACGGCTACGGATAGAAAAGCAGATAAGCAATCCAACCCCCCACAAGAGACTTTCCTGACCCCTTTCACTAACCTCCTTTGCTGTCCCAGGGAGCTGGAGGGAAGGCGCATGAGTACAAGGAGGGCGGAGTGAACACACACTGGAGTAAAGGAGGGGCCGGGGATGTCCTAGCTGGCGTTTGTCCCTGACTGTTGCCAGTTAATCTTGCTTTAACTCAGTTTCCAAAAATCAAAATACAAGTGACAGGATTAACTCCAAGGTCCTCTGAGCTCTGTGATTCTATATCAGAAAGAGAGCGCCAAAGGAAGAACCAATTTTTCTCAGCTCTACCCAAGCATAACAGATCTGTTTTACACTTGAAAGTTTCTCACTGTTACTTGGTTTTAAAAAATATTGAAGATAATTTAAAAACAAAGCAAACTAAGCCGGGCGCGGTGGCTCACGCCTGTAATCCTAGCACTCTGGGAGGTCGAGGCAGGCGGATTGTTTGAGCTCAGGAGCTCAATACCAGCCTGAGCAAGAGTGAGACCCCGTCTCTACTAAAAATAGAAAGAAATTAATTGAACAACTAAAAATATATAGAAAAAATTAGCCGGGCATGGTGGCGCATGCCTGTAGTCCCAGCTACTCAGGAGGCTGAGGCAGTAGGATTGCTTGAGCCCAGGAGTCTGAGGTTGCTGTGAGCTAGGCTGATGCCATGGCACTCACTCTAGCCAGGGCAACAAAGTGAGACTCTGTCTCAAAAAAAAAAAAAAAAATTAAAAAGTTGTGCCCAAAATGAATCTTGCTTTGTTTTTCTTATAAGTAGCTGCCCAGTTCCTGTGTCCTACAAAATACAGGTACTTGACCCTTGGTGTAGCTTCTGTTTGACTTTATATCATGAGAACCAGTGGGTCTAACTTCTTAGCCCTCATCTTGAACTGGACACATACAGGGCCTCTGGCCAGTGGACTGAAGGCTTTTTGTAGGATGACAGGGTCAGCTCAGCAAGTACGGAGAGGGCACCTTTGTCTTCCCTGTTGTCCTTGAGGTTTGGCTCTTCTCTGGGTAAAGAGGCCATTTATCTTTGTAAACACAAAACATTTTCGCTTTCTCTACTTTTCTATTAAAGGCAAAAGAATGAAAGTGAATAAATTATACTGATTTTTGAGACACTAAAAATAATAATCATGAAGATGACAGTAACTTCTTGCAACAGACTAATCTGCAGGAATCAAAACATTTTTGGGGTGTATGCATACATAATGAGTGTGATGCGCACCATCTGGGGATGGACAGGCTTGAAGTCCTGACTTTGGGGCGGGGGGGGGGGGCAAGGACAACATACGTAACCTAAACATCTGCACCCCCATAATATGCTGAAATAAAAAAAAATTTTTTTTGGTTGTTTTTTTTTTTAAACCATTGGTAAGTACACAGAAAAAAAACAAATTCTAATTCTAAAATGCTCACAAATCAATATCAATGTATAGAATTTGAATTATTTTTGTAGAAAAATTTTCCCTTGAGTCATTTTGTTTGTTATCAAACTAGAAATTTTTATCTAAATTTAGGTGGTAAAATGCTACATGCATTTATATAAATAATGACTTAAATATTTTGATCAAATTACTCAAGTTATCTTTTAGGGATTAATTATTTCCACTTAATAATAGACATTGCTATTTAACAAGATAAATAAAATATTTATAATGATAGATGTGATAGTGCTGAGAAAAAATATAAAGCCAGGTGAAGAAGAATAGAAAGTGTGTGTATTGAAGGTGTGCTCTAATTCACATAATGTAGACAGGAAGAGAGTCTACTTCAAGACAGAGAGATCTAATAGAAGACCAGAAGGAAGTGAGGAGACAAGCTATGCAGATTTCTGGGAGAAAAATAGACATTCAGAACAGAGGAAAGTGCCATTGCACCATCCTGAAGCCAGAGTATTCTCCAAAGACCAGGGAAGAGGCCTCCTTGACTGGAGCAGGGACGGGGGGAGGGTCATGGGAGGTGCGGTCAGACAGGTAACTGCAGGTGGGGAGTCGATGAGGTGATAGTTTCTACTTGTAATAACGTGGACATTCCAAAGGCTCATACAGTGTCACTTACTCCACTACCCACGGTAAATGCCAGGGCGCAGATGATGTTTTGGAGGCTAGAGCTTCTACTTGTAATAACTTAGATTCTCCAAGGTCTACACAGCATCCCTTGCCTCTCTGTCCACAGTGAATCCAGTTTTATAAACACCCATATCGTTTGTTCTGTGATTTTTCTTCTCTAGGTCTCTAAAGAAAAGTAACCGGTATTCAAGAATTATTTGTGATGTTGGGAAAGAACTTGTTTTATGAAAGATCACTTGAAGATCTTTTCCTTTTTCTGTGAATGTCCAATACCTTTAATAATTTCAATCTAGTTATCATTCTGGCCTCAATACTGCCTTTTTATGACAAATATCTTGACTGATCAAACTAGCATAAAATTGGGGAATTCGATGAAATATGTACCCATAATATATAAACTACAACAAGCATGTGGTATTTATGACACTTTGATTATTGAGATTTAACCTTTTCAATATAAGAGAACATTCCTATTGCAAAAATTTGGGAAGGAAAGAAGGCAGTAAATATCAGACAAGTTGAACAAGCACCTTCATGACTGACAAGACATGGTGTAGCCAATAATTCCAATTAGTAAGAGCAAGGAAAGAATGTCAAGAAACCAGAGTAGCTGCACCGGGAGTCCCTGAGGGGACAAAGTTTTACAGGAATGTATTTTTAAAAAGGAAGTAGCTGCATATAGTCTAGGAAAAATACAACAGAGTGGCATGAATTCCTAAGAGTATCCAGAAGATCAAAGTCAAAAATGGGCTGAAGCTTAAGACAACAAGAGGGACCTTTCTATTTGATCTGACAAAAAGCATTAAGAAAGTGCATTTCACAGAGTATTAGAACTCAGAGGAGATGCGGCTATACTAAGGGTCCACTTGCACGCTTTGAATAAATGCAAACTTCCAAGCGCAGAAAAAAAAAGGACACAATAACAGCAGCAAATGTGATTAAAGAATCTGTCAGTAATTACTTGGAAAATTACAGTGAATTAGAGACATAACAGGTATCTGGACAAAAGAAAACATTGCCTCAATAAGAACGGTGCCTGGTTCACTTATAGTACAGATTTGTCTTTGTGTTGCTTGTTCGTTTTCTTCTGTACTTATTCCATCTCTCACATTGTCATCTGTCACCTATCAGCCTGCTCTAGAATGGATGGATAAATCCTTCTCCAAAAGCTCTTGGTTACTAGTTGCAGAAAATGTTGAATATCTGTGTTCCCAACTATATACTGCACATATTTTAAAATACAGGGTCTTCATCTTCTTCATAAAATAATTTGCTTTCCTCCAATGTTCTTAACGAAATATCTGCTACCAATAACTGCTCACCCCAAGAGTGATTTCTCTGTCTGCACCCAAGTAGGCTTCTCTTCCATGTGTCTCCTCCTCTCCCTCATCCCCTCCTTCCTTCGTGTTCTCTTTCTGCTGAGAAGTGGGTGCTTCCTAGCCCTCACCTTTTTCATCAGGGGGAGTGAATTCCACCTTTGAGTCTGAGCCCCAAACAAACCCTCCAACAGGCAGCACAGAGAGCATCTTATTTCCTGAGTACCACTAATAAGTTCCCTCTCCAACAGGGCCATCCCTAGGGTGTGAGGGGCCCTTGGCAAATAATTTTGCAGGACCTTGTCTAATACTAGCAATTTGATCTTTAAAATGTAAAACAGAATTCATGGGCTCATATAACGTAGAGTGATTTTTCAATGAAGGGATAGGATAATGGGTAGAGAAGAGATATATACTAGCTTATTTTCCAGTCAGTGCATAGAAGATTCTTCTCTTGTCCAAGTACCATCTCTTCCTGTCTACATCCAGAAATCATCAGTTAACATTCTTTATTGTCATATGCATCATTCCTGGCAATTTCATATTGCCCACTGTAAGAAAAAGGCGGCAATGCTATTATTGTTCACAATGCTCTTTAGAACCTGTTTGTATTTTTAAAAAATATAGGCCTTCTTCTGTCTTCAGTTCCATTTATTTAATGCTGGCTACATTATTACTCCTGACACTGCATCATTCATTGTGCCATTCATGAATACTGGCTTCCAATGACTCTCACAAAAGTTGTTATTTTGCTTCATTGACAATGCCTACAAATGCAAGTCTTACTCAGGGGATGTACAAAAAGGTAAATGATAATTTGTTTTCTGGTCATGTTAAATTTACTGTTGAGAATTGTATGGCATAAAAATAAAACAACACATCCTCCAATCCTATGTCTTCCTAAACTCTTCAGAACCTAATCCTGGCACTCCTGGGATGTGGTCCTTTCAGTGTTTACCACACCCTTGCCTTCCACACACTACCACCGGCACAGAGGATAAAAGGAGCGTTGTCATTAGGGCAAGAAATGCCTCTCACTTATCCAGCACACCTGAAGACCAAGTTGGAAGAACATGATGTCACCACACTGATCAGAGGCAAGAGAGGACATCAGTTGGGAGAGCCCGTTGGCATTGCAGAGCAACAGTCCGAAAATACTCGAGAGGAAATAAGCACAGCCCCTCCCAGGGGTAGCCCCGGATGTGGTATGGACCCTGGGAGAGCACAGGTCAACTGCCTTGGCTGCCAGCAGCAGGGGCATTATGGGCAGAGGACACCTGCCTCCAATCTTGCTGCCTTCAGGTATTGCAAACTGGCGATGACCCCGCAGTCACAACATGGATGAGCCAGAGCCAATACACTGGGTCCCTATACATGGCTCAAGTTCAAGGGATAGCAGTGGGTTGTGGGTGCCCCAGGGCCCTGAACTCATGCTGAGTACAGCATGTGTGAAAGTTACCCAGGATGATCATGTGAGCACCATTCTGGCAGCCCGATCTTGTGTGCGTTCACAAAAGAAACACTGCATGGGCTAGCAGGTGTGATCAGGTTACAAGGCTACCCTTCCTGATCCAAGGTTCAGCCACATGAGTCCAGCCATGGAGGCCCAGGATGCTCCCATAGGTGCAAATTCTGCAGTTCCTCAGGACATCTGGTCAATCTGCCACGTAGGATGGAGAGCTCCAGACACCCCAAAAAGGAGAAAATGGGACTGGGGCCCATGTATGTCCCCTTCCAGGCTCAGGACACCCTGACAGGATGGCAATATTAACCCCTGGACAATGTCAGGCATCAGAGGGGAATTTAGAAAGTTTCAAGGAAGGCACAGTCAAGGCACAGAGTGCCCCAATTCATGAGGCCTAGGGCAGAGGCCCCACATGCCCAAGAATAATACTGTTCCCCAGACACAGCAGCTCATATTTTTACATATGGCATGTCCAGAATCATACAGCATACACACACATATAAAATATATCTCCCAGTTTACATAGTGGAACTAAGTGTCAATATTTCTTGACACCCCACAAAACATCCAGATGTTCCGCAATCTGCACAAATACAAAAGACACTTATCATTTAGTCTAATTATTGACTTTACTATTAAAGATACTGAAGCCCAGAGAGGTATCAATAACTTGCCATGTCACCTCCCCCTCCCTTACTGCTCACATTAGACCACGAATCAGGTTCCCAGAGTATGAAGTGGCCTCCCCCTCTGCATCGAGGGGAATGGCCTTGATTTTCTGAGCACAGTACAAGACATTGCTCACTGCCGTTGCTCAGTCAATACTTTGTGAACAAATGACCCAAATTCCCACAGCATGGATGGCTCCGAGAGTTCACTTAGTTCAACACAACATAGGGTGATAATACAGCAGAAGTTTATTACATTATGAACATGACAAACTAGGTCTCAAAACCAGAGAAACCTGGAGTAAGGGCCTCAGCGCTGACCCCAGTGGGGGCATAAACAGAAAGGCAGCTGTAATCACTCCAGTGTAATCCTATTAATCCCAACAGCCCAGAATAGGAGATAACCGAGACCACTGCAGCAGCACTAAATTAACTTCCTCCACCACCGTCACACGGGAGGAAACGATTCATCATATTGAAGCCTGAAGCTCATTTTCCACATGAAAAATGAACTTAAGTATAATTTAATGAAACCTCAGAAAACAGGGACATTTCCATAACATTTAGGGCTTTATTTTTTTAGAAAAGTCAAGAGCTTCCTGGATAAATGACGATCAATGTGTGCAGTACTCTCCTAAATGAAGTTCATTTTAAAAGAACTATAGTTGACCTTCCCTATCATAGATTTCTTATATGTCTTTTACTAAGTAAATAAACAATTCTGTGTGTGTGTGTTTCTTTTTGCTCTTGGTGACTTTCCATCTCCTAATGGCATGATACTGCTGATCTCTGGCATCTCAATTGTCCTCAGAACCTATGCCAGACCCAAGACATAGTAAACCTCTCTCAGTCTTTTTTGATCAGCGTGGCCACTCAGTCAGAATGTTTGGGCTACAGTCATCTGGCTTATTGATGAAGGCTTCTTGGAATTCCATGGATTTAGAGAACATTTATGCTATTTTCAAAGACCAGAGCAAGCAGAGAGGACCGGGGTCCACATGAGGGCTTCTTAGAACACACAGATCTTAAACAGTGCTTGAAGAAAAGGGAAGGATGTGATCAGGGAGGAAGAAGAGTGTTCCAAGAGGAGGAATTAGCGTGCTGAAGGCATAAAAGAACTTCACAGAAAATAGAGGGGCCTGGGAGATAAGCGGCCTACCTCCATTAGATGGTGTGTAAAATAACAGTGGTTAAAAATAGCATTGGCTGGATAGAATGAGGGCAGATTCAGAAAGCGATAGGCATAAATGTGTGCTCTGAGTAGAAGAACAATTAAATCACAAAAAAAAGCGTTTTATCAAAAGGTAGCCAAGAGAAAATGCTTTTAAAATAAGAATTCATAATTTTTCCCTAATTTGAAACTTTTATACATCAGTTTTATGTATGATTTGATTGTTGGAACACAGTATCCCTCTGTGGTCCTCTTTAATAACAGAGCATGAGGTAGTGAGAGCAGCTAATGGTCTGCAAGTCGGAACGCTCAGCTCTGGGACCAGTCCTGGGCCAACCTACTGGGATTGCTTTGGCTAAATCTGGAAAACGACTCTAACCAAACTTAGAAAGGAGTAAATTGATCGTCCTGCCGACATGGCTTTCAGTACTATTTACTCAGCACTTAATGCGCTGCATGTTAAGGCATCAACACCTCTGGGGGTTTTGCTTATTATAACATTTAGTGCAACCACCCCACAAGATCAGCACTAATATCCTCATCTTATATTTGAAGAAACTGAGGCACTGGGATTCCTTCAGACCCTATGGTCTGTATCCTCATGCCCTCCACCACCCTACCTCCAGTTTGTCCCTGAAGGTGCCTCCTGCTTCAGATGTTCCTGTGCGAGAGAGGGAGAAGGACACCACCATCTGTGCCCTGGAGAATGTAGTCTGGGCTTTGCTTAACCAAACAAGGGCACCCAGTAGATATATTCGTTTAGGGTTAATTTTATGTGTCAACTTGACTGAGGCACAGGGTGCCCAGAACATTTCTGGGTATGTCTGTGAGGGTGTTTCCAAATGAGGTTAGCATGTGAACTGGTAGACTCAGTAGATTGCCCTCCCCAAAGTGGGCGGCCATCATTCCATCACTGAGGGTCTCGGCGGAACAAAAGGTGGCGGAAGGAGGAATTTGCCCCCTCTTATTTTTCCTGCTCACTGGTCAAGCTGGGACAACTCATTTCATCTTCCCCCACCCTTGGACTGGGATTTACACCTATGGTTCTCAGGCCTTTAGACTTGAACTGAACTACACAGCTGGATTTCCTGGGTCTTCTACTCACAGAGGGCAGGTTGTGGGGCTTCTCAGCCTCCATAATTGCTTTGAGCCAATTTCTCTCAATAAATCCGCCCCCCCCCCATATACAAACACATACATACACATACTGTTGGTTTTATTTCTCTGGAATACTAATACATATAGGTGACTTTCTCTCACATATTAATGTTTCCAGTATAATAAATGTGTATGCATGTGAATGTGAATGTGTATGTTATTGTTGATATGTTGCTATTGCTGCGGTTGTTTAGGGAAGGCCATGGGTAATGAATTTCGAATGGCTTAATAACACAGTACTGTGGCTCCTGGAAATCAAGAGAGTCAAAGATTTGCCTTTTCACCAGGTTGGGGAAATGCTACAAAGAAAATTCTTCTTTTTGTAGCTCTACTCTTCTGTGGCTGAACAGTTGTGCCAGCTGTCAGTGCAGAGCAGTTCTATATGACACAAACTATCGGCTACAGCACGGCTGGCCTCTCCTCCTCTTTGTTGTACCTCTGTTTGATGTACTCCAGCCTGTGCTGCTTATGAGCTTTGTGACTTTGGGCAAACCAATTCTCCTCCCTGAGCTTCTTTCCTCCACACTGGAATGGGAACAATGGCAGTACCTACCTGTGGGGAGTAAATGAGATAATGCACATCAAACGTGTGATACAGCACCTTGTATGACATGAGGGCTCAAGGAATACTAATAATGTTACTATTCCCATCTGTATTGATTCATGTGGTTCTTCCCACCTCTCCTGTGTGATCTCCCTCTCAATGTCCCTGCTCTTTTCAAAACAGGTCAAGTCTTATTTCCTCCAGATCTCCTGTCTGTCTCTGCTCTGGATGCCTGGGTCCACACATACATACAGACTGTCCACTGACTCAAGTACTTCACTGTTCTCCAGTCATTTCATAGGCAGATTTTTGTCCTCGAGTGCATGTTATCATTGCTGAAGAAGCAGTGTCCAAGGCCCTGGTGCTGGCTACTCCCAGTGGCCCCTCAGGCAAGACCCCTCTCAGGGACTGAGCCGTGACATCTACTATATTTATTAGGAAAAGGGAGGCTGAAGTCCTGTTAGATAGAGATAAGGAGGAAGGGAGAGGAACAGACGTTTTGTCTATGATAAGAGGATGTAAGAACTGACCGATGAGAAAGAGGTAGAGAAACCGCAAATTGGAAATATGGTCAAGGCCACAAATAGGGTAAACTGGAGCATGTGCATTAGGGGGTTCTAGTCGTCCTCAACTGACGCAGGGTTCATTATCATCTAATTAGCATTGCAGTTTTGAGCCCCCTGATGGACTTTCGTGAAGGATTCTGGGAGTACGCATGCATACTAACTAAGAGTTATGTAAGGAAAGCTGTCAATCACACAAGGGCAGGAAAGGGGAACTCAACTTATAGAAAGGAGGGGCAGGCCATTTATCAGATAAAAACACATGTGTGTTAAAAACCCAGGGTCATCTCCACTCATGGAGATAGACCCGTTTCATTTCTGGAACGCACTGTGCTTAATAAATCTTGGTGCTTGGCTTGCTTGCATCCATTGAGCCTGCTCATTTGTTCCATCGACTTAGTTGCAGTAACTATTCTTGATACAAAGGTAAGAACCAGGAAATGCATGAACCTGATAGTACTCAGAGGGTTACCGAGCAGTCAGATTAGTTTAAGCAGGAGAATGGATAAGATACAGGCTTCATTTCTTAAGCCTGGGTGAAAATAGCTACTGAGGTTCTCAGAGTAGTCACACCAGTGTAGGGTCAAAAGTGAACAGGTTAGAAAACCCCTAGCTGGATCCTGGGTGTGCAGCTATCTGGCTACTTATAAGGAAGCTCTAGCAATGTGCTTAGTCATGTCCTGATCTCTCCTGTAAAAATTAAGCCAGAAGTTAAATTCCCCTCTTGGTTCTACGCACTTATGCTTTCTACTCCCACTGTGTCTGTGGCTGAATGTCTACCACTGTGAAGGTCACAGAGAACTCCCAACCTTCTTATAAGCAGAGAAGGCAATAAAAGACCATTATCAAACAAGAGCTGTCTGCCCCTCTCCCTGCATGACTTTTCATACTCATGGAAGCAGATGGTAATTTTATGATGAATCAAAACGGGTAACTGTTCAGGGAAGCAAAAGATGAGGCCATGTCCTCATCTCTAAAATTCAAGAATAATTCTTTAAACAGCATAAATAAATTATTTGACAGTTGTTCAAAACCAAAGTCTCCTACAACTTGCTAGAGAATCAAAAATGAATGAAGGCCAAGAAGAAATTTACCAAATCCAAATATCTGAAGGAAATGCCACCTACAGGTTTGAATTTCTAAACACTGTTAACTTTCAAAGTGAGCAGCAAAACCACATTTGTAATCATTAGCAATGTTTGCTTGAAGTAATGGATATTGTTAAACTGTCTCATGAAGCATTTGCTTAAGTGAGTAAACAGTAACCCTCTTATGATACAATTTCTCAGCTAATTAGAAAGAACCTTTCTTCATACACTATATGAGGCAAATATCAACCTAACCCTGGTCAAATGATCACAAAATCAGTATTAATGAAGAAAATTTACCCTTTACATTTATTTTTTAAAAAAAAAATCCAAATTCTACAATTGATTCCTCATGTAATTTGCAATTTTCATTAGATGACCAGAAAAATTTCCAGTTATTTAAAAATTCTCCCTTTGCCTCTTTGACTGCAGAAGACCTCCATTGTTTTGTTTTCCTGATATTCATTCGCCCCTCCTCTGGCAGTGACTTTCTGGTTTTCCTGTGGGGATCCCCCTCTCTCCCACTGTCTTTCTTTGTGGCTTGGGGAAGTGTGACTTTCCATCTTGGCTCCTGCCTTCCACGGCTACTTCGCCTGGGAGGAACAAGAACCCCTCAGACTGCTCCTCTCTTATCTCTCCTATTCTCTAAGCTTTTCTTCATTCCTTTCATTATCTGTAGACCTGCATTCTCCACTCCTTTATTCATATGACAGAAGTTTCCATTTACAACTCCTAAGTGTTGCTGTTACAGTCCCATTCTTATTTAAATGCCTGCCAATTGTCTTTGCATCCCAATTTCAAAAGCCCAAGAAAGAAATTCTGACTAGCATATATTTATCTAACAAGGGACCAAGGAGTTATTGCCAAGAGCATAGGGGCTTATATTAGTAGAAAGCTGGGTGGCTCATTCCTCATAAACCTGGGATCAAACACCAAAGGAAAGGGAAGGCTCTTTAGCCGATGATACCCCAAAGGTTGTCTACTACAACCTCCTTCTTCTCTTTAATCGTACCTTTTTTCTCCTCAGTGAGCCAACATTTCCCAAATCACCTAGAATAGTCATTTCTCAAGTGCAGAGAGCTTTCCACGATTCAAACAGGGTTGCAAAACTTTGGAAGTTTGAGTACCAGCAGCCACCAGAAAGACAATCTGACATTGTCATAGCATTGGCATAGCATTAGCATTGGTGTCATCTTCTTCTATGAAGGATGATGAAAGTTACCCAAGTTACAAGGCAGGATTTTCACAACACTAAATCATCAGCCTGAGAAAACAGTAGAACTTTTATCTGAGGAAGCTGAGTCCTTTTATATTATCAGGCTCACAGAGACATTAAAATGGGACAGCAATCACATCCTATTTGAGTTACATATTCATCTCTTGAAACTCCAAGTAGCTATAATTCACCTAATAATGCTGTACCAGACACTCATAACCCACACCCTGTAGCTTAGCAATGTATAGCCAATCACTAATCAATGTTATTTCTGTAAACCAATGAGAATTCCTTACAAACAACCTTGTATCAGCCCACTCCCTGTCCCCCTTTTTTGTCTTTACAAACCTGCTTGTATCAAAGGTGCACAGATGTCATACCCAGGGTTACTTGGGTCTGAGTCTTCCAGGCAGCTGTCCTCACTTTGGCTCAGGTAAACTCTTTAAATTATATTTTGTGCCTCA
Source organism: Avahi laniger (assembly GCA_963575035.1). Lineage (NCBI taxonomy): Eukaryota > Metazoa > Chordata > Mammalia > Primates > Indriidae > Avahi > Avahi laniger. Next base: position 40,641 of record CAUYSK010055737.1, on the reverse strand, counting down.
GCCTCTTCCTGTTAGGTCAACCAGCTTTAAATAATCAGATGCCTTTATGCAAGTTTTCTAGTATAAACACCAAATGGTTGGTATTTAATACAATGTTTAAAAGGCAAGTTAACAAGGAAAAAGGATTTTTGCACACATTGGAAAAGCTGGCAGTTTCCTGAAACATCTAAATTATTGTCTGCATTTTGCTGCTCGGAAGCATATCTTTAATAAACTTAACTATATGGAATAATCATTAGGTCTAGTGAATTTAGCAAAAGCCCGATATCCTACTAAATTGATTCAGAGCAAAGAGATTCCCAGAATGAAGAAGAATTAGAACTTCTCCACACAATGTTACCACAGAGATTCTATTAGTAGATAGGAGTGCAGGCAGACATCAAATTATTTTTACATTATGTAGATTTCACCAACTAACATTGTGAAGGGAAAAGAAAATACTTTGTGGCATCATTTAGCAAACACCTCCTTGGAAATCTTAGAATTGAATTTATAGTCTGTACCAAGCTATTAATGCTATGTTGCCTTGTGAAATCTTTTGATCGCCTGAGGCTGTCATGTAATGATCCCTTTTGATTCCCTTGTCCTAGCTAGATTATAATCTCCAAGAGAGCCTAAGGCTTGGCAGGAGTGGACACTCAGTGAATATTGGTTGAATGATTGATTATAAAACTAGCGACACTGATGTGCTGACTGAAAACAGATTAGCAAGGAATAAGCCAGTTTCCAACTTACAGGATAACCTATACAATCATTCCATTTTATTCATGGTCCATGAGAGGGGCCAGTTTTGGTTGTTTATTTCATTTTCTCAGTTGTACAGCAGAACTTTTAACCTCTGTGCAGTGCCTGGCCCAAACGAGCATTTGTTAAATGAGCTAATGAATGCCACCAAAGCAGTCGAGGACAAAGAGGAAGAGTCTTCATCAGTTTAACTGTTCACACACAGAACCATACTTCTGCAGATCCACTGCTAATTTAAATAATTAATTGAAAAACCAGAAGAATAAAAATGTATATTAAATGTTTGGAAAAGGGACTTACGGGAAAAGGGAGAGTTGGCCAGAGTTGTTTGCCCTGTGGGTTGTCACTCACTGGTTGTCTCTGTTACTGCAAGGGATCAAAATACGCCACCCCGAAGTATGTCATTTTAGCATAAGGATTATTTTGAGCTAAAGGATTTGAGATTGAACAGATAATATAAAGAAGCCTTCCCAGAACTTCCTTTATCTGACTAAAAGCAGAGACTCCTGAGAAATGAGGGCTGCTATAGATCCCCTCTCCCAGGGAAGTCTGTGACCATGAAGAGGACACAGGTTGGCGCTGAGATTAACCTGCGTAACAAACCAGCCTAAAATAACCCTCGTCTTCCATTAGTTTCCCCCATATATCTAACTTCCCACGATTTACCACCCCACAGAAGCTCAAAACCCTTTCCTTTGTCTTGTATCTCCATAATGTATGACTCTTTGTTAAAAATGGTATATAAATTCTCAGGCCTATGCATTTCTTTGAATCTTCACTTCTTTTCTAGGAAGGTGTCACAAAAAACTAACATCCAATAAAACTTGCATGCCATTTCTCCTGTTAATGTGTCTTTTCTCAGTCTGCTTTTCAGGCCTCCAGCCAATGAACCCAAGAGGGTAGAAGAAAAGGCGTTTCTCCTCCCCTATACTACCTTTTACCTTTTCTTTTCCACGTTAAGTATGTAATTTCACACTGCTCCTTGACTTGGTGATTGTAACTTGGATGATGAGGCTGAGACCTGACTTCTTTCCTCCCTTCACTATATGAAAAATGATTGCATGAAAGATTCTATGCAGCTCCCAGTCAACCTGAGTACGAAGAAATAGCCTAGAAGTGTAGCAAGAGAGACTTTGATTAGACACGAGAAAGAACTCCAGACTGATTGGACATTGAAAATCCCCCAAATAAGGGTGGTCTTATTTAGAGACCTTTAAAGCAGAGAAAACAAAACTTTTTTTGAAGTTTTAAAATATCCTCTGAGGAGATTGGTCTTTAATGGTTTCATAAGTTTCCTGTCTGATTCACTATCCATCCTTAATAAGTACATTTCTGTCTCACTATTTGAAGGCAAAACGTGAAGCAATTCAGATGCTGGCTATTTGATTAAATTAACGTCTGCCTTTCAAATTTCCAGATGTTAATAATTATTCAATAGAAGGAATTATTCTCTCTGAACTAAGAAGACAGAAAAAGATCCCATTACCAAGTACAGACATAATACATCTTAAAGTAATATGACCTCACTCCCATGTGCATAACTGGTATCATTCATCTTTTCTAAAATTATTTTAAATCAATGTGGAAAATAAAACAGAATTTAATATAGATGCTTTCTTTTTCTCCACCCACATACTTATTTGCATTTTCAGCTTTTAATTAGGTTTGTAATATAAAAGATGCTCTTTAAATTTACAGACCTTTGGAATTAACTGCTTTATTCTGTTTATATACTTAGCAGACTATCCCCAGAAAAATATTTCAAGCCCAAAGCCAACAAATAATTGGCGAAAAAAATCAAATTGGATCAATGTGTTTTTGCCAAAACCCATGTGACCCAGGAGCCTTTTTAAGGTACATATGGCATTCTGGTCCATTTATTTCTCTCTTTTTTTCCCCTTTATTTCTCATTTTATGTCCTTCACTGAGTGATATCATCCACGATCAGGAATTGCCAACTATTGTCAGAATTACCTATAACCCAAGACTTTACTCTGAGTTCTAGACCCATCTAGCAACGAACTATCTACCTGACATTCTCTTTTTAACATTTCAAACACCTCTCAAAATCCACAGATCTGAATCTAAATTCATCATCTGCTCCTAAATTCTCTTCCCCCGAAATAAATTGGTTTCTTTCAGTGTTATCTGCCTGAGCAACTGGAACTACCATCCATTGTGCAAGCACCATCTCATTAAGGTCTGCTGATTTTTACCTCCTAAAGTATCTTTAAAATCCATTAATTTCCTGTATTTCTAGTAGCACCAACCCTAGTCCAGGCTACATAATCCTTTACTGCAATATTCATCCTACTGATTTTCCCAAATTCATTCCTGCCCCTCTTCAATCCATTCTTGACTATGCAGCCAAAGTGATCTTTTAAAACTGAAATATTTCCTCATCCATTCTGATAAAGTTTAAAAAGAAAAAAAAAAAAAACAAATCCTTAACCCAACATAAAAGGATCCTCATGGCCAAGTCCATTCCTCCACAATGACCATGAGTAGAACACTATGCAGCCCCTTTTCTATGCCCTGACTAGAGTTGTAACTTTAACGTGTATGTAAATCACTAATAAGTCTGACATGTCACTGGACTAAACGATCTTGAGGGCAGGAATAATGTGCATTTTTTAAATTCGAAATTTATTCCAGTTCACAGCACCAGTAGCTTCTCAGCAAATAGTCATTCAGTAAATGAATGAACAGATGACCCTTTATCGAAGGATAAGAAGCTGTCTGTAGATGAGATTTCAGGAAGACAGATACACAATGCCACTTCCTTATGGAACTCTTCTACCTATCCCAGGATATTTGAAATTCCAAGACTAAGGTGTAAGTCCTTTTTATTCCTTTTGATTCCACTACTAGAAAGAACCTTAAAATAGAAATATCTTTGAGAGCTGGACTATTTAGGCCCTGGAGATGGTATGTCAAAGAGAGGGAAAAAAAGGAAGCTGAAAGTAAGGCTGCTTATGTTGCCAGCTCCCGAGGCCTCAGAGGAGTCCGCTGACAATAGATCCTGCAAGATTTTGTTTCTAGGGCTCTCTCTCCCCATAGCTATAGATTTAATTCAATTCCCTAGAGTCAATCCTGTCTGAGGGCAAGAGAAATTTATGAAGTTAAGGATGCTGAGTGCTATGGGATTCACCTGAGATGGTCTTGCCCTTGGCAGAAGGCAGAAGGGCAAAAGACGAATGTTGTGTGAAGCCTCTTTTAAAAGGCCCCACCTCTTCTTATACCATCACATTAGCAACACCTGCAACTGGAGGGTACACATTCACAACATAGCATCAGCCATGCTCTTGCAAATCCCTCCCAGGAGCTGGAGTAGCCAGAAATCCCCGCGCCTTGACAGGGACATGCTACGTGCTGACAAATCTTGAGATGGTGAACATCCCTCACTTGCCAGGATCTCTACCCCTGTGCTCTCTCACTGTTAGGGCATTGAGGAGGCACAGTTTTGAACCCCTTCTTGGACTGTAACTGGACTGTTACCAGTTGGTTGTCCATTATTTGAACGCTTCTTCCTGAGAGTCTCCGCTCCACATGAATGAACAAGTCTAATTACAAACCCTGAGTTCTCCCGATTTGTCCCACCCTGTTACATTTATTTGGTCATATTCAGTTATGTCATTACTCTCTAGGGTGATGTGGCTAAAACAACAACAAAAATGTGCATCTCTGGAAAAAGGATCTCTGGAGAAAGGATCTCTGAAACTATTAATAGTTGTGGAGGACAAATTCTCAGATGGCCCTACTTATGCCAACCTCCTGGTATCTACGCCCTCCTGCAATCCCCTCCCCTGGCATGTTGGCAGAACCTGTGACTTGTTTCTAATCAAGAGAATAAGGCAAAGTTGATGAGAAGTTACTTCCCTGATGATGTTACATAAAAGTGTAACTTCTATCCTGCTAGCTGGCCTTAACCACTGATTCTCCCCATTGCTGGCTTGGATGATTAAGCTGCCCTTGGAGAAGGCTACATGGCAAAGACCTCAGAGCAGCCTTCAGCCAATTGCCAGCAAGGAGCTGAGGCCTTCTGTCCAACAATCCCAAGGAATGGAATCCTGCCAACCACAAGCTTGGAAGCAGATTCTTCCCCATTCAAGCAGCAGGTCACCCCAACCCTAGGTGACACCTTGAGCCCTAAATTAATCTCTGCCCAGATTAGCTTTGTACAACATCAAATGTTGGTGAGAATGTGGAGCAACTACAAGTCTCATAAACTGCTAATGGGAATGTAAAATAAACCATTCTGGAAAATGCTTTGGCAAATTCTTATAACTTTAAATGTACAACCATCTTGTGATCCAATAGTTCCACTCCTACTTTCCCAAGAAAAATGAACACCTATGCCCATAAAGTAACTTTTATAAGATTCCTTATTGCAACTTTAACCATAAAAGCCCCATACTGAATTGCCCAACTGCAATTGATAGAATTGATAAATAAATTTTGACCTATTCATTTAATGGCATATTACTCAACAATAATAAAAAGAACAAATTACTGACATATGCAACAAGATGCACGAATCTCAGAGATATTATGTTGAGACAAGGAAGTCAGAATTCTCCTTCCTAATAAATACAATTGTATTATTCCTTTTTTGTTGAGCTCAAGAAAAAGAAAAACTAACATGTGAAAGCAGTGGAAGGCGTGTTAGAGATTGATTAGAAGGGGGCATAAGGAAAATTTTTAGAGATGAAAATATTCTAAATCTTGACAGTTTTGTCGAATACGTAGGCAAAACTTACCAAATTATAAAGTTAAGGTCTGTGCAATTCACTGTGCATAAATTTTGCCTCAATTAAAAAAAAACAAGAGACACTGTGAATAATTTTATGAAGATAAATTTGACAGTTCTGATAAAATTAACAATTTCTTCCATTTTATGATGAGAAACAAATTCTTAGCAAACTAGAAATAGAAGAATCTAATAAAGTGTAGATAAAAAAAATTTTAAAGCCTTCAGCAGAGATTTTACTTGTGAAATTTAGAAATCTTTCCCTTCGAGCTTTTCCCCTATCATTATATGTGAAGGTCTGCTAAAAGCAGTTCTATTCAACACTGTCCTGGAGAACCTACCTAGAAAAGGAAATAAAACATAAGATAAGAAACAAAGGAACTATCATTATTTTTAGATAACATGATAAGATACACATTAATCTTTAGCAAGTCCACTAGATATTCCTAGAATGAACACTAGAAAAAGCCATCTTAAAGAAGAACAAACTTGAAAAATTTACACTATCAGATATCAAGTTTATTACAAAGATATAATAACAAAAGCACCATAGTATTGCACAAGAATAGACAAACAGACTTCTTGGAACAAAACAGAGTCCTGAAGCAGGCTCACACATGTATGGTGAGCCTGTATGTATGGTTACCTACTTTATAACAAAGATACCACTGTTGTGCAGTAGGAAATAATAGTTTCCTCAATAAATGGTGCTAATTAACTGGATAATCGTATGGAAGGTGAAAAAAAGAAGCTTGACCCTTAGACTTCATGTGTAAAAATCAGTTCCGGATGGATTGACTTAATGTGACTTAAAGACTCAAATGAGTAGTACTCCACGGTGCACATATGGAAGTAAAACTCAGTGGGAATCAAGTAGGTGGGAAAGGGAGGAGGGGATGGGTAATTCGCACCTAATGGGTACAATGCACACTGTCTAGGTGCAAAGCACACTTACAACTTTGACTCAAACTGTACAAAGGCAAATTACGTCATAAAAACGTGTATATCCCTGTGATATTCTGAAATTATAAAAAAAAGGGACTATAAAAAAGATTTAAGTGAGAAAGATAAAACTATAAAGCTTGTGAAAGATTACATAGGAGAATACCTCGTGATCTTCCAATTGCCAAAGATTTCTTAAATAAGACAGAAATAGCAGCAAGCATAAACAAAAAGGTTGATAAATTGGACATTATTTAAATATAAACCTTCTGTTCATAAAAAGTTATTAAAACAGTAAGAAGACAAACCACTGGGTGGAACAGGTTTTCAATACACATACTGACAGAAGACTCACAGAATTTATAAAGATTTTATGCAAATCAATGAGAAAAAGCAGACAACCTAATTTTTAAAAATGAGTAAAAGTATGGAACAAGCATTTCACAGAAAAAGACACCCAAATGGCCAATAAAAAAAGGGAAAAATCCACAACGGCGTTAGTCATCAAGGAAATCCAAGTTAGAGCAACAATAAAACGTGGTATACGCCTATCAAAATGGATTAAAACAAACAAAAATAACACCAAAAATAACAATAGCAAGTATTAGTGAGGATGAGGAGCAACTATTACCCTCATATGCTAATGTTGTGATTTTAACTTAATACAACTATGTTGGAATTAATATAAGAACTTTTTGGAAAGCCTTTTGGCAGTATATACTAAAGCTGTATGCACGTAAATCCTATGAGCCAGCAATTCCACTCCTAGATACATACACTTCAGCAATGAAGGTAAATGTGCAACAAAAAATTTATACAACAATGTTTAGCATAGCCCTTTTAATAATAGACAAAAATGAAAACTATCCAAATGTTTATGACTATAGAATGGATAAACTATAAAATTCAAACAATGAAATATTATAGGGCAGAAGAATGAAGTAAGAAAATTAGCTTAAAAGGATTAAAAGTAAACTGTTAATGGTAGAAACCAGATATTAGGTACAGGGATGTTTATTCTAAAATGCTTTCGACTTTTCAAAACATTTGAAAATTTTCATAGTTAAACATGGGAGAAAGAGATTAGAACGAATGATGTATTTCAGCAACATGACTAGTTCAGAAGAAAAACATATGTTGAATAATTACAGTAAAACTACAATAAGTTAGAAAAATATTGGATAAATGATCATATATTTGATAGAAATAATATAAAATTTCTCAGAATGACTCTAACAAGAAATGATAGTATAAACAAAAATTACAAATTCTACTTTTAACCAACCCAGACAAAGAAAGTAAGTATATATTGCCAAGCAAAAGTGGCTGAAGACTGAGGACTTACCACAGTCCAGCATTAGACATTCATGAACTTCCCTCAGGACTAACTTTAATTCCTGAAAATTTCATGAACCTAATGAAAGAAGAAAGCAAATACGATAATCCATTAGCAACAAATGACCCTTGTATTTTGGCAGAAAAAATAAATGTGAAATATATTTGATTTTTCAAAATAAAATTACAAGATAATTTGATTATATGAATGCAGTATTGCATAAACCTTGCTATAAATGGGAGCAAAGCATATCTTAATATTTTTAAGACTCCCTTAAGATTGACTCATGTCATTTTATCAATTCAATTTTGTTTGACATACAGATACTTGTATTGGCTTCTAACAGGAAGAATATCAGAAGCAAATGAGACTAGCAAACAGACACTGTCACAGAAGCTGGTATGATTTTGCTCTTAGCTATTTTGTGTGTTTTTGCATTTAGCTTTTGGATATAAAAATACCCTCATATCAGGATCAAACATCTTCCCATAATAGCTATTTATATTTCAGTTATTTACATTGATGGAGACCTCAATAACTCAAAAACCACAACATCGTCTCTGAATTTGAACTGTGTGCGAGGCAGCACGTGGGCTCTGTGGGGTGTGCAAAGATGTGCAGGATAGCTGCTGCCATCTGAGCACCAACAAGCTCTAGTTCAGGGCGAGGATCTATCTGAGAGTACACTGCAGTAGAGTTAGTGACAGAACATTCCAGAGTAAATAATTATACTTGAAATGAATAAATCTGCTGCAATTTCACACATTTCATTAATGAATCAGAAGAGAAGATCGAGTAGGTGACGCTGGGCAAGCCACTTAAACTCTTGTGACCTTCAGCTTTTCTGGGCACTTTTTGTTCTTGCAACAGGACTATTTCCATGTCCTGAGCACCAACCTCTCTCTTCGCCTTGAAGAACTTGCAGTGAACCCTGCTTGAACATTCTTCATCTGTCTCTCTTTCTCTCCTCTCCTTTCACCAGCCTGTCTTTTTCATTCAGATTTCCGCAGAGATATAACTTACATTCTCAGGAAATCTCTCCTCATCCCCGGGTTCTGCGGTAGGCGCCCCCACCCATGCACTCCCAAAGCAACCTGTCATGTTGCTTTTATCACTGTTGTATATTTGCCAATTCACGTGTATGTTTTCTTCCCTATGATGAGAACTCTGTCTTTTTTATTATTTGATATCCAGGAATCAGGGTGTTGCAAACAAATGTGTTACACTTTGTGCTTTGAAAACTCTAGATGGTGCCGTTGGCATAAACGACTATGTGAATGGCGCCACCTAGGGATGTGTATTATACACACCGCACCAGGTCCACTGTAATCCTGTGCAGGGCTGTGCCTAACGTGTGAAAGTCTGAGTAATAGTTGTGGGATGAATGACAATTAAGCCAAATATTCCCGAAATTTTTTTCTAATTCTAAAATTCTATGACTACTAAAAAATTTTTAAAATAGATCACAGTTGGGTATAAATTACAAAAACTGCCAAGTAAATTACATCTACTTACACATACCAAATAATATTTAGTTTAGAATTTACAGACATACTCAGCTTTAATATCCAACTATATGAAATACTAGTTATAATAGTGAAAGACAGTTAATGAAGCACTTAATATAAGTAGCTACTTCTGCTCTATGAACAACAAATAAGGATAATATACAAAAATTTTGAAGAGATCTATAAGATATATTTATAATTATGTATATCTGTATGTATGGTTTCATATCAATGTGTACTTATATTCTTTTTTATTAAATGTTTGATAATCCATTATTTCACTATTCTTTCCATATTCAAATGGTCCAATTTTGGCCAGTGGGGGTCCCTTCCTTTACCTTTTGCTTTTAGAATATATCACACTAAGGAGATAAAGTCAGAGTATCATATATAAAAGTTACTTGGACTATTTTTTTTTGTTCTTTGTGGTTATTTCACAAATTTGATGTATATTTAGGGTCATTTAACTTTGGGGTTTTTCTCTATCCTTTTAAATTTATTTTTCCTTTTGAAATATATGAAACATTAACATGGTTCAAAAGTAAAATCTACATTAAAATTACACTCAGATGTCCCATTCCTTTCTACTCTATTTTCATCACTGCTTTTAAGTAATTTATTTTATTAATTTCTGATCTACAAGATTGAGATTCATAGGGATGTTTAAATTAGGAATAAGATAAAATGATAGATTATAATTGGTGAAGTAATCCATAGGGCATCTCATATTCCTTTGGAGTTACTATCAAATAAGTACATTTCAAGTATGATATTTTACATTTTAAAACATAAATATATTTAATGACTTACTTGAATATTGTTTTTAATATTTCATAAATCAATTTTTTCTCTAAATATGTTATTCAAAAGAAATCTTTGTTGTGTATCTTTCTAATGTCAAGAACGTAAATCAATTAGAAAATAATGTCTATGGTCATTCTATGGGCAGTCCTTTTGACTAAGATGCCTTTGAAATGTAGGAGCTACTATATCTAAAGAAAAGTAAACTGTTCAAAACAAAATTTTTTTTTCCCCAGAAAAAAACATAAATAGCATAACTGTCAATGAACTCTGAACATGAAGTCAAAAGACTCTAAGCCAGGCACAGTGACATGCACCTGCAGTTCCAGCTATTTGGGAGGCTGAGATAAGAGGATCGCTTGAGCCCAGGAGTTCAAGGCTACAATGTGCTGTGATTGCACCTGTGAATAACCACTGCAGACCAGCCTGGGCAATGTAGCAAGATCCCATCTCTAAAAATAAAAGCAAAACTCTATTGTCTTGACTCTGCCTCAAAGTAGTTGCTGGGACTTGAGCAAGAAGTTTCACTCCTTTAAGTTGCAGCTTTCTGTGGTGGAAAAAAGGAACGAGGGTAACCCTTTTCAGTTCCTAACAATTTGGGATTTTTATAATGCTATATGTATAATGAGCAATTATGTTTATTATTCAGTAAGTGATTCACTCTGAGCCACTCAATATATGTCAGTTATCATCCCTTTAGTACAGGCCTGAGATAGAGCCCAGAAATGTCCATTTGTAACAGGTGTCCCAGATGGTGCTAATGCATATGATCCACAGACATACATTGAGAAACCCTGGCCTATATATTCATGTCTGTGACTGGCCCCAAGTTGCACAGGCCTTAGTACTGGAGGAGAACCTGGCTGCCTATGTGGTGTGGTTCTCATAGTTCTGAATACGTTTATTTGCCAAAAGAAAATACCTCTCACATCAAATTTGATGAACTATTATTTTCAGAATAAAGGCAATCTTTTGGAGAAAAGCTTAATCTATAGTAAAAATGCTTCAAGTCACTTATATTTTATTATAAATAAATTTGTCAAGTTATACAATTTTACAGCTGGGAGGGTGTTGGTGGACGAATCCTTCTTTCAGGGAAGTGAAGTACTTGGTTCATGGTCTGACAGTGAGTATAATATCTAAGTCAAGATTAGACCAAAATCTCCTTGCTGCAAGTTTCATGTCCACTCTATGATACCATAGAACCTTTCTTTTTCTTTGAGCAGTCCTCCACAAGAAGCAGGTGTGGCAGACTGAATAATGGCTCCTAAAGATGTCCAAGTCCTATCTCCCAGAACCAGGGAAGGTGTGAATGTGTTCCTTTACGTGGTAAAAGGGATTGTGCAGGTGTGAATAAGTTAAGGACCTTGATATGGGGAGATTATCCAGATGGGTCCGAAGTAATCACAAGAGTCCTCAAAAGAGGGACACAGAAAGGCCAGACAGAGAGGAAGGCCGTCTGATGATAGAAGGAGAGGGGGAAAAAAAGATGACAACCTAAGGAATGAACACAGCTCCTGAAATCTGGAAAAGGCAATGGAACCAACTCTCCCCTAGAGCCTGCAGAAGGAAAAGCCCTGCCGACACCTTGATTTTAGCCACATAAAACTCGTTTCAGACTCTGACCTCGAGAACTATAAGAAAATAAATACGTAGTTTTAAGCCACTAAGTTTGCGGTTGTTTGCTATAGCAGCAAAACAAAACAAATCAAGGAGGTTGGAGGCAACCCAGGGCACTGGAGACAAATTAGCCGAGGACTGAGAGGAAGTACCAGGGAGGAGGGAGACTCGGTGCTTGACAACAGCAGCTCACATGATAAATCTTGGTGGAGCTAGTGGCCAGTTTCAGAGCTTGAGATAGAACAGAAGTGCTAATCAAAGAGTTTGTACTCCAGCCGGGCGCGGTGGCTCACGCCTGTAATCCTAGCTCTCTGGGAGGCCAAGGCGGGCGGATTGTTTGAGCTCAGGAGTTCGAGATCAGACTGAGCAAGAGCAAGACCCTGTCTCTACCAAAAATAGAAAGAAATTAATTGGACAGTTAAAAATACATGGAAAAAATTAGCCAGGCATGGTGGCGCATGCCTGTAGTCCCAGCTACTCGGGAGGCTGAGGCAGGAGGATTGCTTGAGCTAAGGAGTTTGAGGTTGCTGTGAGCTCGGCTGACGCCATGGCACTCACTCTAGCTCAGGCAACAAAAGCGAGACTCTGTCTCAAAAAAAAAAAAAATTTCCCTTTCGTTCTATTTCGAAGTATAAATTTGATTATTTCAGAAATAGCTAGGGGTCAGAATGTTTATTGGCTATTTGGTAAAAAATTTGAATATTTGTGTAGAATAGGTGGAACCTCCTCTGATATTAAACTGTAGATTTGCTGTTTTAATTAGTTGCCTCCAAATCAGTTGAAAATTTATTTCCTAATTTGTTAAATATGACTATTCTACTAGTTTGCTTTAATTTGTTAAATTGATGGCTAACTTAGCATTTATGTGACACTTTATATTTGCTAACTACAATCAATTACATTTGGAGTTAATTTATTATTGAAAGTAATTTCCCCCCAAAGAAATTAGTATGTTGAATAGTTACATATGTGAAAATAAAAATCAGATTTTATTTTCAATTGAAAAGCAAGACTTTTGAAATTTAACCAATAAGATTATAGTATGTAAATTAAGCATGACTGGAAAAGGTGATTGGTTTTCCTGCTAACTATGTCACAGTGCTACTACTCCACAATTTATCTATTCGAGCATTCAGCGGACAGAAGGGCTGAACCATATTGTTCTCTCATTTAGAAAAAGTAAATTAAAGTAAGTTATCTGATGACTTAATGAGCATGTTGTCTAATTGGTCTGTTGCTTCCTGTTACTAACTATTCTTCATCCTTTTCTAGGTCTTAAATATCTCTCAGTAAATTCATATCTCAACAATTACAGATACTGAATCACAACTTAAAAGAACAATTTGCTCTGTATGTTTTTTTCCACCTCCAATTCTGAAAGTCATGTAAGAGAAAGCTAATGAAATAGCATTCATAAAAATGGAAGAATTAATATGCAAAGACAACTCTGATTTGATTCTAGTTTACAGAAGAGAAAGATTCAACAAAGATTTGCTGAGCTCTAATGTACTAAGTGTAGGTGCTGGAGATAAAACAGAAAATAGGACAAAGTTCCTGTCTTCAAGGGGCTTACATTTTAACTTACACACATTATTTTTACTTAAAAAAAGAAAATTACATGGGAAAAGTATGTATTTTTGACAGATACAACAGAACTTAACCACTGTTACAACAAAGAAAACCCAATTCACAGATGCTCAGATTTGGACAATGATAATTTAAATAATATTCTGTCCTAGATTTTACTACCACATAAAACAATGTGGGGCTGGGTGCTGTCGTTCACTCCTGTAATTGCAGCACTCTGGGAGGCCAAGATGGGAGGATCAGTTGAGCCCAGGAGTTGGAGGCTGCAGGGAGCTGTGATCGTGCCACTGCACTCCAGCCTGGGTGGCACAGAGTGAGACCCTGTCGTCAAAACAACAAAAAACCCAATGTGGTTGTTATTGTGAAAACAACAAAAGGTCTCCTAATCAACTATTATTTTCTTTGCAACTATCAATTTTTGAGGACAGAGAATGCAGAGAGAAAGAGAACAAAGTGAGGATTGAATAAAGAATAATATAATCTGGTCTGGGACTTTAGCCTATCTATGACCTTCAGAAAGTGACTCACTCCCATGATTTTAATTTTATACAGTTATAAACAGGATATCTACCACATATATACCAATACCAATATCTCAGGGGATGACAGTTTTATTTTTATTGAGAATCAATGTCTAATCTTATATAATTCATACAAAAATGTAATTGCTCCTTAGGAGTTTACATACAGTCTATAAAAATAAATAAATAATAAGGAATAAGTTGGTACTCTTTATTTCTTGTAAACCTGGGTAGGTTGGAGAAAAGACATATTTATGCCTGAGTTTTGTGGCTGGCTTCTCACCTTGGGGACCTAAGAAGACAAAGAATGGTATTTTGCTGCTAATGTATTACATCTCCATCACTCCAACTGTTTATTATTAGGAACTAGCAAAATGTGCTTTGATGTTAATTGCCTTCACTTTCCTGACAATGCCAATATCAAAATTAAAAAACAGATTACAACTGACTTTTTTATGTAGCAATCACTTATTTTGACAATTATAAGTAAGCTCTCTGAAGGCAGGTAGTTTTCATTTTAAAGTACATAGGACAGCTGGGCACGGTGGCTTACGCCTGTAATCCTAGCACTCTGGAAGGCCGAGGCGGGCAGATCGTTCTGAGCTCAGGAGTTTGGGACCAGCCTGAGCAAGAGCGAGACTCCGTCTCTACCAAAAATAGAAAGAAATTAATTGGACAGCTAAAAATATATATAAAAAAAATTAGCCGGGCATGGTGGCTCATGCTTGTAGTCCCAGCTACTTGGGAGGCTGAGACAGTAGGATTGCTGGAGCCCAGGAGTTTGAGGTTGCTGTGAGCTAGGCTGATGCCACGGCACTCACTCCAGGCAAGAGAGTGAAACTCTGTCTCAAAAAAAAAAAAAAAAAAAAAAATAGAAAGTTCCCATCCTCTGCTCTCTTGTTTGGTTTATTCTGCTTTTGTTTAAATCTCAAACACATTTTTCTGGTATAAACACTCCACGAATCTCTCCATCTGACTCCAAAACCGGCACACAGTCAGTTGGCCAACCCATTGCCCCACTTCTCAGCCACGGGAAAACGATGTCACAGTCTTCTTTTCTCATTTTTAAAAATGTTCGAGTACTTTGCAGGCTGGTGCGAGCGCCCTTATTTTTGCTTACCAACATTTTCCCAGAGCCGAACACAATAAATCCTGATAATGAGCAAACACTTGAGGCACCTCCACTTTCGCGGCTGCCAAATGCAGGACTATTTCTCACACTAACAACTCACCCTCGCTCCCAGCTCATTTGATTTTATCAGCGCCACGGTGACAAGCCTGGAGACAGCTCAGACAATTGCCACAATTATTTTTTTTTCCCTCTGCCTCTGTCTTTCTGACAACATCCCCAAAACCCTTCCAGCAAGTGACGGCTCAGAAATCATCTTACGCCAGCTTCCTAAAAACAACTTTTCAGAGTCACCCCTCTCTTTCTCTTTCTTCTTATTGCCGACCTGGAGGAACACTCTTGTTCTATAAAATGACCAGTGGATTTCTCACTGCAATCCACTTACGTTCAGGTCTTCGCGGAGAGGAAAGGCGAACCCTCGCCCACTGACGTGAGAAACAACAGGACAGACCCCAGACGCAGCGCAGTGGACTAAGTACTGGATCTTGTTACCATCCTCGGGGTTCCTGGGGTAAACTTCCATGGTGCCACCCCAGACTGGAACTTTTTGAATTCTGAATCCTGGAAATGTGCCATTTATTCAGCTGATTTTTATTTATAACATAATGTTAATTTTTGAATAAATGACGCATTGCCAGGATTCAAAATTCAAAAAGTCTAAAAGAACTTCCACAGCTGCGCTCCCGACTCCACGCCCTCAGCCAACCAAAGCGATTAGCTTCCTTGTTAACCCTCCAGAGATAGTCCGTGCATCTGCAGGCATGAACGAGGGCGAGGCTGTGCCTGGATTTTACACAGATGGTGCACATGATACACTCTGTTCCGCACCTAGAACATTCGATCTCCAGCCCAAAGGGAAAGGCTGGCTATGGAACGCTCTAGCCTGGGAGTGAGGACAGGCCCACAGGCCAGCAGGGCCATCCTCCTGCACAGCCGGCAGCGAGTGGTGAGCAGTACTCGTGCCTGCAGCACGGGGAAGCCCTGGCGTAGGCGAGTCGCACAGCTACGAAGGGGAACACCCAGGACCCACCACGTGTCTGACTCCACAGTCCACACTGGGAGAGAGTGAACGTACACTCATTCATTTATTTATACGTGCAAATCACTGAGATCACGATGTCCCCAGCCCTGTGCCAGTTACACATATGTACAGGGAAGGGAAAGAGCAGAGTCACACGCAGAAAACTCTTATTACTCTCCAAAGAGTCTGCTTCTAAGGGAAAGCCTCCCTCCTGTTGTGTTGCTCCACACCTGTGTGGGAAGAGCCTCGTTAAGTGTCTGACGGGCTAGTCGACTCCTCCAAGTGACAGCAGCTGCTAATGAGACCACAGTGCTGGGGACATGCCCTGTGCATGCTGGTCAGCTGAGTTTCTCCAGGTGGCCATGGAGGGCTCCTGTGAGTCCAGCACCCCGCAGGATACCCTGGTCACCAGGGGCCAGTTGACAGCTGCGACTGTAATCAGGGCTGGTTTATTCCAGGACTGGTATGTTCCCTGCTGAGATACGAGAGCAGCGAGATGCACAAAGTATTACACTGGGCTCTCCATTAAGGAGACGGTAACAATTAGATGACGAGAGCTTTGTTCCTGGCTGACCTACAAAGATCAGGCCCAAGAAGAGCTGCCTGCAGAACGCTAGCTTGGAAGACTGCTCAGACCCACCTAGAGCAAAATTTAAAGGCCACAGATATCTGATTTGACTTACTAGGAGAATTCACTGCTCTCAGACAGAGAGATGGAGTTAGAAGCAAGCACATGGCACCTCCAAGTCACCAAGAATTATTCCAACACCACACAAGCAAAGGAGCAAAAATTAAAGACAGAGACAGATAAACACTCTGGGACAATCAAAAACAAACCCAAACAGAATCTTCAACCTCATTAACCTTGAACGGTAGTAGAGTCAAGAGAATCCCACAGACTGACACTCTGAATGTCAACTGAGTCAAAAATCAGATCAGAATCCTTGTAATCTTTCATGTACCTGGCAGATTTTCAATACACGTCAGCTGAGCGGAAAGTCAATGGGAGGGATTTGCAGGCTCCTGTAATCCCAAAGTGTGTAAATCTCCCTAAGTGAAGAGCTCTCCTTCAGGAAACAGGCATTCTCCTGTCACCGATTAATTAAAATCCAATGATTCCATCCCATTGCCAGCTTGGCCCATTGTATTAATTACAACAGCCTCAAAAATCTTTCTTACAGGCCAATTACTCTAAAGTAATTAGATCTTAAGTCCACCACAATTACGAAAAATTATGTGCATGTAACTTCTCTAACGTCTCCTTTGCTGATTGTATCTCTCCAAGGACTCCCGAAATCCCTTCCATGGAACTAGGCCCACCCTTCCCCTGCCACGTTTTGATTAAGAGAAACTCGTTTGGTCCTGAGGAGCAAGTATGAGCCAGGCTTACCACGAAATAGCAGGACACAGTGGTAAGAAATTGGATTTTTTGTCTTTCATCCCCCAGGATGCAAAACCAGGCAGGTCCAGGATGGGGAAGGCCTCCTTGTGCACCACTCAGGTAGTGGTTTCTCTGGGTTCCAGGGAAAGGGATGTCGAGTTCACACAGGACTCAGGTGCCAGCACCTGGAATTCACTCGGCACTCTCCCTACAGCGATCTCATTCCCACGAACAGGCCCACAGGTGCGTGTTCTCGAGGAAGGAAAACATTCCAAAAAACAGTGAGATCCAGCAGCAGGCCAGACCCTCCGAGGAACAAGACCACTAATAGGCCCAAGACGATAGAACGAAAGGTAAAATCTGTCCTGGTGGCAGGGCCCAGGCTGCACTGATGAGGGGCCCTGTGGCTGTGTGATGGCCGTTCCGGTAGCTGAACTTTGACATCATGAGTATGTCTCCCGCACACCCACTGCCACCGGGGAGAGTCCCAAGCATGCTAGGGGACAAAGCACAGCTTGCAGGCAGAGTGGGCTGGACTCGGGCCTTACATCCCAGAAGCAAATCCCTACTCAGATCCGAACCTCCAAGGTCAGCACCTGCGAAGCCAATTCCTTTGAAAACTCCCTTCGGTCTCAAGGCAATAACTGGTGCGCTCTCTTTGATGCAGGCTGGCTGATGCGCCCTAATGGGAGATGCTTGGGATCTGGGGACCTGAGCGCAGGATGAGAACACACGGTCTGAGGTGTGTGAGCTTCTATGGAAGCGAATGTTTGAAGTCAGGGCAGCCCCAGAACATCAAGTTCAGCACACCCAGGAAGACATAAAAAGAAGCTGAAGACCCACAGTTGTCTATACTCGGTCTCCAAGTCTACCAGACTTTCTTAAACTTGCCCTCTTTGGCTGGGTCTCCAAGATCTGAATTATAACTTATTCAAACATTCAGTGAAATATTTCTGAGCATCCACAGTGTGTCAAAGCTCTGTTCTCAGCACTGGGACCAGCAGGGAGCTCTTCTGGAGTTTATATCCTCATGGAAAGACACAATTAACAAACAAATAGAAAAATAAATAAGGCAGCTATTCAATAGTGAACTTGGCAGTCATCAGCAAACTTTCCTAAACACGCCAACTCCCCACTTTTCAAGCATATGTGAGGCTTGCACTTCTGCCCCACTTGAGACTAGGGGGGTCACGTGTCCAGTTCCCACCAACACGTCTTGTCCCCTGTCCATGCAGGAGTGTATTTCATCACTAGTGTGAGTCTCCACTTCCCTCTGCCACCGCCCCCAGCAACTGTCAACCGAGGTGCTCTTCTGGCCACCCGAGAGACAGTGACAGTCAGAGTCCCCCAGCTGAACCTCGAAGGGCTCACGGTGCGAGTGGAAAATAAACCTTGGGTGCTGCAAAACACTGAGGTTTGGGGGTAGTTTGTTATCACAGCACACAGTAGCCCATTCTAGCAGATGCAGAGATATGCAGAGATGAAGACAAAACAGCACAAAGAATGGGGAGAGAGATGATTTAGATAAAGCAGTGCAAGGAGGACTCTCTGAAGAAGAGATAGTCGAGAGCTGAGACTTCAGCGGTGGAGGACAAAGGTCAGGGCTTCAGACAAGGAAAGAGCAAGGATGAATTCCCTGAGCTGTAATGTTTGCCATGTCTGAGCACACATGTCCCATACATGCTCACACAGGTGCACTCATGTACCCACTCACGTGCACACATACAATGCACACGCATGCACTCATCCACACATACAACAAACATGCACACATAGCACCCATACACATACAATGCACATGTACAGAACACACATGCACACAACACGCATGCATACACATGCACGTGTGTGTACATGCACAAAATGGACTAAGACAGTACCCTATTTTTATTCAACTGGTAAAATCAACACTACACCTGAACAGTTACACCCCAAGGGTTTACAGAAGTGCCGTCTTATTCTTGCACATACTTAACCTTAGAGACACCCACCTGTGCTCTGCCCCATACATCACACAGATAATCTGTTATGTTCTCCAGAGTCTAGCAGAATTGATCCCCTCCACTTGACAATATTAGCACACAAGGGACACAAAATCTCCAGAAATAAACTCCAAATGTGGGAGAGCCAAGTACGTTTTCCAGTCTTGGCATCTCACAAAATCAGAGACCTAATTTAACAAATAAAAATATAGGATGCCCAGTTAATTGTGAATTACAGGTAAATGACAAATAATTTTTTCATGTAAGTATGTCCCAAATATTGTATAGGATAAAGGACATGAAATGGAACATACTTACACTAAAAAAAAAAAATCCTGAGTTATCTGAAATTCACATTTAAATGGGCGTCCTGTATTTTATCTGGCAATTATCCACAAAATGGGAAAGTCTCTTTCCTCTCAAAGACAGGAAGCTGTTTGTGAATTTCCTGGCCAGTTACCAAAAGACAACTTGGCGGATTTCTCAGTCTCATAAGATGCTATAAAGACCGGATCCCTGACTTTTCTGAACTGCCTGTCCCTTTATTCAAGCTGACACAAGCTGACATAAAACCCTTAGCCCGGGAAGTCTCCATCTGTCTTCTGTTACTTAGAGGACTTTCTCTGAAACCTTCCTATCCTCACACTTCCCCCCAGTTACCGTAAATCTATTTGTACGTGAAAGACAGGGACAAACTTTGGGGGTCCCAACTCACCAGCAAACCGACACCAGAGACCCATCGTGTATCAGGCCCTCACTAGACGCCACAGCACAAGGCCATTTTCCTCGTTTGCTGCCACAAGGTTGTCAGAGGATCTGCTCACTTGGTCTTAGGATATCCACGTAACCTCATGGCCCCTCCTGCTGTTCAGACCTTACCCTTCCTTAACAGTGTCCTCTATTTTTCCACTTTTAGACGGACATCCTACAAAATCCTCCCCCCTCACACATTTTTATCCATCCCTACAACACCCTAAATAAACCCCTCCACCTTTTGTCCTCTCCAAGAGGAGGGGGAAGAACCTCAGACTATCATGTCCCCATTTTGGAATGTTTCTTGTCTCCCTCTCCCTTCCTTGAAACACCTGAAACTAGTGGTTCTCAACGGGAGGCAACTTTGTCCCCCAGGGAATATGTGGAAATGTCTGCAGACATTTTCGGTTGTCACCCCAGGGTGGGGGGAGGGCAGGAAGCTGTTGAACATCTGAACATCCTGTGATGGCCAGGGCAACCCCACCCCACAAAGAATCATCCAGCCCCAAATGCCAATTGTGCCAAAGGTTGAGACACTCTACTCGGATAACTCAAATCCAGAAGTGTTTGTGGATGAGTCCCGTTTGAGAACCAAAGAGGCCATCACAACTCAATCAGCCTTGCTCGAATCCAACCCTCTCCCAAAGGCCAAAATGCCAAATCTGGCCAACTAGGTCCTGTCAGTTAGCTAGAGATAAGAGATCAAATGTCTATACAGATAGCACACATGTTTTAGGGATGATCCGTGATTTCGGTAAGCTTTGGGAGAAGAATGGCTTCTTACCTGCAGTCAGTACTTCAATTGAACACAATAACCATATCCAAGGCCTAGCAGAGGCCTGGCTTCTCCCAAAGGAATTGGGTAACTTTACATTGTGTCACTTACTAAAACGCAGTCCACAGAGCAAAGGTTAATCCTTTAAAGATAGATGCTGATTGAGCATTCCCAAGCTTATCATCAACAGGCCCAGGCAATTTTTCCCAAGGATAAACCACAGGACATGTCTCTGGACTTCAGGCCAGAGACATGATTTACTGGAAATGAAACAGTGTAAGACTGTGCCAGAGCCTCTTTGGAAGGGACCTCATCAGGCAGTTAATGGTGCTAAGGTTTCCTCTGTAAGGGAGGACTCCAAGCATGAGAACAAGCCCTGACAGGACTCTGGTATTTCAAAGTAAATAAATATATTCCATGGACTACTCAGCCCAGAGAGTAACCTCGTCATAACAGCAAGGATGCAGGGATGCCATCTTTTCCTGAACCCTGAATCATACTCTCTGCATCCCTCCACCATGCGATCAGCCTAGCTGGTTTCTAAAACACGGATTGACAAGACATGACACATCAATGGCAATTGCATGTCTTAGCATGTAATAGCAGCCATTTCTCTGCTACAAAGACCTATGTTATCTCTAAGACATGCTAACAACATAGTAAGATGTTTCCAGCCAAAAATAACTATTTGCTTAACTGACTGGTTAGCCAGTGAAGGGAGCAGCAGAGGACACTCTAGGTAAACTGGATGCATTTAAATTCCACTGGTTTGTTGACTTCTCCACCCACACCACACACACACACACACACACACACAATGGCATATTGCACATATGCAGTGCAACTCCTAATAGTGCTTAACAGAAAAAATACCTAGCCTTCAACTCTTAGCATCCCCATGTGAATTAAATCATCTTTCATTGTTCTTCTAATTATCCTCCCAGCCTTTTGATCAGGATTTAGAAATATACACCCTGGTGGGATGAGAGTGTGTGTCTAGTTTTAAACACACTGGCTTGTAGGGTCATGTGATCAATTCTGGCCACTGAGTGGTGAATAAAGCAACGTGTGTCTGTTCTGGACGGACCATTCAATTGCTAGTGGAGGGATTTCAGAGCCTTCTATTCCCTCTGGCATGGAGAAAGGCAAGAGTCAAGATGGTGGCTTTTTTGTCTAAACTCACAACAGCAATTAGAGTCCCTTGCCAACTCACGATTAAGCATGGATAAGAAATAAATGGGTCTCCTGTTCTCTGTCGTACCTGGAAGTCGTGTCTGCCCTGGGCATGTGTCTATTAGCCATCTACCTGTCAACCCCTGCTCCTGGTCACCTGCTGAGCAGAAACTCTTCCTTGAAACAACAACATAAAGCTTGATCAATCAATGGTAGCTTTTCAGAGGAAGTTGAATTCCTAGCCTGATCTGTAACATCTCAGAAATCAATTAAAGTAAGAAAGCAGCTAAAGAGACCTTCAGGTAAAGAGAGACAGGAGCGCCTGGCTCAGAAGGAGAGGCCTGAGTGACTTAATACAGAAAAGAAAGAAACACAGAGGGGAGAAGCCAGGACGGCCCACACCATGGCCTGCTGAGGGCTGGCAGGAACCACATGTGCCTGTGGCCCAAGACTCTGCTCGGTTCGCAGCCAACTCTCCTCTCAATGGCCCTGTACTCTTATAAATGCCCTGGAATAACAGACGGAACCTTGGACACCTGGAGGGGTGGGATGATGTAGCGAGGAAAGTCTCCACACCTTGTCAAGACAGGACGAAATGAAGTCAGCCTGAAATCATCCTCAAGCTGCCAGCCCCACACCCAGCACAGGTCATTATAGGAAAATACCACATTCCTACAATGTCGTCAAGTTGGAGAGCGTCCTTCAGCAGAAAGTAATTAAGAGCATAATTCTCCAACTTGGGCAGGAGATTGAGCCAAGATTTGAAGTGCTTCCTGCCTTAACACTTAAAGGGCCACTTGGCTAAGTGCTTCCCTGTGGGCAGCAGCAGAGGGGAGCCGGAAGGGAAGTGCTCCAGGCTCCACGAAGGAGAGAAAGTTTAGGACATCCCAGGCTGGTACCAGGGGAAGCCCTTCACTGGAGCTCTGGAATACAGGTAAATGCCCTTCCAAGAGGTAGCCAGTAAGACTCTAGGTGGATTGGTGCATTTCATCAACTGTATTGGAGACTTACAAGACTGCCTATATGCATGGTTAAGAGATGTGGGCAGACATGACTAGAGAGGCTTGTTATAAAAAGAGCTGAGGCCGGGCACGGTGGCTCACGCCTGTAATCCTAACATTCTGGGAAGCCGAGGCGGGGGGACAGCTCGAGACCAGGAGTTCAAGATCAGCCTGAGCAAGAGCAAGACCCCATCTCTACAAAAAATAGAAAAATTAGCTGGGCATAGTAGTACGCAGCTATAGTCCCAGCTACTCAGGAAGCTGAGGCAGGAGGATCGCTTGAGCCTAGGAGTTCGAGGCACTGCAGTGAGCTATGAGGACACCACTGTACTCTAGCCCAGGTGACGAAGTGAGACTTTATCTCAAAAAAAAAAAAGCTGAAACCTAAGCAATTACAGCAGAGAATGGTCTTCAAGAAGCCCAAGGAGAGAAGTCGGGGTAGAGGAAATTGAAAACTTGACCTGTTCGTAGAGGGGATCCCAAGCTGGTAGGACGTAAGCTCTCAGCATGGCTGAGCACCCACCTGAGAATGAAGGCCAAAGAGCATCAGCAGAGCTGACAAAGGCAGAGAGTAAGGGAGAGAATCTCAGCACATGAGGCCCAAGACCCAGCCAACTCACCGCAGTCACCCCGATTGCTCCAGTACCGGAGCCAATGCATTCTCTCTGATATTTGGTTAAGCTGATTTCAGCTTATACTGCGTGCAACAAAAAATAATAATAAATTGATATACTGATATGAGTGTGTTAAAGTCTATCATGAGGTAGAGATGCAGTATTTTATGATACACAAGTGGCATTATTTTACTTGCCTCGTAATTTCAATTGTGGTGACTTACACTGGCACTTAACCATATTTCGAGTGACATGCGGGGACAGTCCCACAGAGCAATGAATCTGCATCAAGTGCCGGGCCAACCTCCCTTCCTGATGCCCAGCACTTTCTTCCAAGGGCAGCCTGATCTTTCCAGAAAATGGACCCAAATGCCAGTGTGAGACTTCCCTGAAATGGCTAAATTGTAAACACGATTGCACATCTTCCGACCCCATTTGATAAGTTCATCTCGAAATCCAGGAAGGCTATTTTCCAGGGTTTTTCTGTTTCAAAAACTGAAGCTGAGTGGCTGGCATCCCACCATGGTTCAACCGAGCAAAGGACCCACAGAGCTGATGGAAATGCAACTTCGAGAGGACGCGACACTCTGTTGTGTCACAACCTCATTAAGCTCCTTGACCAGCTTTTCAACCATCTTGCACATTAAATGTTCAGAGACGTGCTTTAAACAACTGCGGTATTGAGCTTTTAAAAAGGACTTTATATTAAAAGACCAAGACACATTCATGAACTGCCGCCAAAGGAATGCACAATGTCCTTCCAGCCCTGACATCATTTGAAACGTCCTGATCCCGGTGCATGTGTGATACTGCAGGGCTGGTCTGTCTGTTCTGCCCAGCGTCCTCGGCAGGGGGCTGGTGCAAGGCGAGATGAGCATGCCCAGGCATTTCTGCCCACTGCTCACACAGTGAAGTCTGAGCACTGCAGCCTGGTGCATCCGCAGTGGTCCCGGCAGGAGGTGGATTCTGCTCCTGTTGGTTTATGGGACAGAATTGGATGAAGGGAGTGTTTGCAGAGATGCAAGCAGGGATAAGGGAACTCACAAGGGATGCTGAGGAACCCAGAGATGAGCAGCAGCAAAAAGCTGTCACCACCCTGAGTGTGAAAGGCCGAAGGAGTGTTCCCGGAAGTCCCTAGAGGGACGCAGCCATGTCCAGAACCATGAGCGCAGACAGAGGGGCAGCAGGGAGGACATGACCCAGCCCCTCCCTCTGCCCATCTGCCCTCTGCTCTCCCTTCAATGCCATGCACTGGCTGAGCCCAGCCCGAAGCCAGCAGCAGGGGAAGCCCGGGAAGCCCTCAATGGGCGTGAATCCCTCAAAGCACACAGCAGGGCAGAAAGAGAGGAAGGCGAGTGTGAGTGAGGGGAAGAGAGAAGAACGGGCATGCTTGGTGGGCAGGGTCCACTTCAATGTGACCCCGAGATACTGCCCAGATTCATCTCCCACACCCTCTGTCGGAAAGCGGAAGGGAGGTAGATGGAAATATGAATCCAGTGCAGGTTGTACACATTGAAGACGTCTTCTGGGAGGGTCTTTTCTGCCTTGGCTTGAGTGGTCACTTACCTAAGAATGCCTCTGCTCAAACGCCCCCAGCAGTCTGCTCATGGTTCCCGCGAACTGTGTGCTGTGGAGTAAAAACCTCATAGTGTTGCTGGGAGGATTAAACGTGCTGAAGTGTGGAGCACCGGGAAACTGCGGGTGCTTATTATTTATTGTCAATGTTTCTAGATCACAGGCAATATTTTACCTGCAGGGGCGGGACTTCCTGGCCCCTGACATATATATGAAGTGCCCTGTCCCTTTTACTCTCTTCCTCCATGCACCGTGTACTCTCACCCACAAGGCGCTCTGCAAGTCCTCACTAGGCATTTATGCATCTTCAGGGGTTCATTTCCATCTCCCTTCCTCGGCTGTAAGCTTCTGAGGGGAGGAACTGAGTCTTTGGTTCACACTGTGTCCGTCCCCAGGGCCTGACCCTGTGTCCAGCACATTCAGGAGCCAAGTGATATCTGCGGTCTGGCTGAGTGGACGACAGGGTTCTTTCACTTGTGGGGGAGCAAGCTCATTTTCCCAGGGATGCACCCATCACTCTCTTGCATCAGTCATTTGCCTGCTGAGAAATAGATGCAGTGACCGCACTCACCTGGGTGCACAGTGATGCCCAGGAACGAGCAGCCTCAGGTCCCAGACAGGCAGCTGCACGGTCTCTCTCCCCTTCCCTTCGGATTTCAGGAGACAAACTGACACCCATGCTGCCAGGATGCATGGGATTAGCTGTCCAATGGCATGAAGCAGGGTTTGGGGGACAGCACGAGAGCTCGCTAAGGAAAAGTTACCCATCAGTCACTTCAGGAGACAGAGGCTGAGCTGCCACCACAGGTGTGAACTGCACACATCACAGTTTGCATAAATGGCCATGGACCCATTCTGCTCCCCAGTCCTGAGAGGCAAGGACAGAGGGGAAACAGGGCACTCCCATAACCCACAGTAACCCGGATCCCCCACGATTATGGGCCACTGTCACTCCAAAGGCGTATTGATCCCCCTTGATTAAATTTTCCCCTTTTCCAGTAATATCCTAAAAATCCAATTTATTAACCTGGTTTAATTGCCATCCTGACAGCTGCCTTTGCAGGCTCCCTCTTACCCTGCGCTTCCCAGAGAAGAATATTGACATTTCCATTTCTGCTCATTAAACAGGTCTGTTTAAATATTGTGCTGCTTTCATCCAAGGCGGCCTCCGGTGAAAGCCCAAAAGAAAGCCCTCTGTCTCTGCTGCACGTGATGTGTTTTGATGCTGTATCTTGTGCCCTTGCCAGGGTGCACAGTCGGGGTGAATCGAACAAGCAAATGCCTATGAATCCGTCCAGTCCGTGGGTCGCCTGACACCAGGCTAATGGACCGAGCTCAATCAGGCTCACACGGGCCAGTGCCGACTCCACCGTGGGTTCCCTGGTGTACAGGAAGCCATGTCGGAGAGGGTGAAGGTAGGTACAAGGCCCTCAACTCTTGCAGAGGTAATTTGAGATGAATACACCAATGGCGCAGGCAGCACTGTGTACATAGCGGACATGATGGTGATGGAGCACATCTTTGGTGTCTGACGGCTTTGATGAGAGTTTAGCTAACGATGGTCCCAACAGCTCAGGGTTTGTGATCACCCAGACAGCCTCACCTGGGTTTATCTTTATTGCATTAGTAATTTATTGCTACATAACAAATTATCCCGAAATTTAGGAGATTGAAACAATAAACATTTATTATTTCAAAGGTCTGGTGGGTCAGGAATTTGGAAGCAGCTTGGCTGAGTGGTTCTGATTCTTTCATGAGGTTGCAGGCAAGATGTCAGCCATCATCTGAAGGCTTCACTGGGCCCGGAGGATCTACTTCCAAGATGGCTCCCCTATAGGCTATAGTCGGGAGGCCTCAGTTTCCCAACACATGGGCCTCTCAACAGAGCTGCTTGAGTGTCCTCATAATATGGTGGCTGACTTCCTCTAAGACGAATGATCCAAGAAAAAGCAAGGAGGAAGGTCAGCTGCCTTTTGTGACCTAGTCTTTGAAGTCACACAACATCACTGCCACCGTGTAGTACTTTATAAAATTGAGTCACTAAGTCCTGCCCACACTAAAGTGGAAAGAAATTAAGTCCCACCCCTTAAAGAGAGGGTATCAAAGGGATTTGTATGTATGTTTTAAAACTACCTCGGGCCTACTGGGCAAAAATCAACTGAGCTAAGCTCAGAACTTTGAGGCTAGACAGACATGGGTATGAATTCCCCATCTGTCATAGTTACCCTGGCTTTAACCTCTTCACACCTCAGTTTCCTCATCTGTAAACAGGATAACATCAAGTTACTGTGAGAATTTACTTAGAATATATATAATATGTAACATATTCAACAGTGTCTGGCACACAGTAAGAATTCAACTCATCACTGTTAATATTTTAATTAGGAGTGAAGAAGAACCATGTAGCATTCTTTGCACAATTAATCTCTAGCATAACTTCTCCCAACATAACTAAAATATCATAGGTGGAACATCTATAGCTAAACGATGATTATTTTTTTTAAATTTATAACTGATAAGTCTTAAACAGTGTCCTACAAATAACAACATGATATAAAATCATCAATGTCCCCAACACATCCTGATTGCACTATGACACATCCAGTGTCCAAAAGTCACACAAGTCTTCAGGTACGTTCTGCCTTCCAGAACCAACTGAGAATTACACTTCAGCTTTCTTCCACCTTGGACCATTGAAACTAGCTACCTCTTTAAGGAGCATTGGTCCAGGTATCAAAATTCCCAGCTTCTGATATGAGAACAATACTTATACTAATAACACAGACATTTGCCATATGCTAGTTGTGTACTCTCGAATAAGTTACATAACTTCTCTTAGCCTCCGTTTTCCCATCCATAAATGAAGGTGCTGAATATCTGATTTCTCATATTCTGTCAGGCTCTAACCGTCCGAATTTATCTGTCTGTGATATCTGACATCGGATAACAAGAAAGCTCCTGTAGGCAAACCCAGAGACAATTAAAGAGATGTTTGCACATGCAAATGGTACTCCTAATTGCAAATGGATTGCTTTAGAGAAAAAAAGCCTCTCAGGACCAATGTCTGGCAAAAAAAAAAAAAATGCTGATTGGTATAAATAAATCCATATTTACATATGATAAAACCAATTTCTTCAATTCAGTCTTACTCTTAATAACTAAGATCTCCTTAATAGAATAGAATGTCATCTAAAATGATGAGTTTTTTCCCTTCTCATCTGTATTAGTTAGGTTTCTCTATGTAATGAAGCATCCCAACATTTAGTGGCTTAAAACTACAGTCAGCTGTCCAGAAGTTGGCCACAGGTGCATGAGTGCACGAGCCAAGTCTGGAAAAGGAACTTCTCAGCCCAGCCCAGCCCAAACTGCAGACCCAGATAATTATCTGGTAAGTAAATGGTTGTTATCTCAGACAACTTCATTTTGGGGTGATTTGTTATGCAGCAAAAACTGATATGTAATCTTTATAACTCACTTCTTTTCCCTGTCTTATTGCCTCGGCTAGACATTCAGTACAATGTCAGAGCAGTGATACTAATAGCCTTCCTTGTCTTTTCCCTAAATTTGATTTCCTATTAAGTATAATCTTTATTTTAAAGTTCTGGAAAACACTCTCTATAAAATCAATAAAGTTTCTATTTCTATTGTGCTAAGAGTTTTTGCATAAATTAGGAGTTAAAATAGAAGCTGTTTTGATTTTCTAAGCACCGAGCAGCCCTTTGCAGACAAAGGGAAAACTTCTTCAAGGAGGCCACTTTTGGGACGTACTGATTAGCTTTCAGTGGAACAGACAAGTTCAAGATGTAGGAAACACTTAAGTAATAATACAGGACAGCATATGATCCAATGATAAACATTAAAGGTATGAACTCAAGTTCAACAGAAGTTCAGAGGAGAATGCAAGGCTGGCTTTTTTTAAAAGATAAAAGATGGAAATGAGCATTTAGGAGAGAGCACAGCAAGAGACAAAGACACAGCAGAAGGATGGAAAATGGCAAAAACATGCTTGGCAAATGTGTCGAGGCCATGCTACGTGTTCACCTCACCATTTCTTCTCCCTGGGCACACGCGAAGGCTGTGCCTCCCAGCCTCCCTTGAAGCCACATCTCTGCATACTGACCAGTGAAAGGTGGGCAGAGGTAATAGAACCCACATCCAGTCCTGGCCTTTGAGAACATCTTGTGAGATCTTCCAGGGTTGCCATCGAAACTTCAAGGATGGCATAGCAACAAGCACAGTTTCCAGATGACATAGACGTGGCACAGAAGCAGCCAGGATCACTGACGACTACTTGGACTTGTTCGTAGCTACTTGGATGTGGCTCAGAAACTCCATCCAAGCCTCATTAGACTGTGTTCCACCGCTGAGATAGAGGGTTATTTGTTAAAGCAGCTAACATTAATTACCCTGACTAATACAAAGAGTCATAATGAGTGGAGTTCAAAGGGTTCAATAATATCCTACTAAATTCCTTAGTGACAAGCCGCTTTGTGCTATACCCATTGGCCTGGAATTCTGGCCTCCTGCTTCCTATTTGCAAAGGCAGACTTCATTTTGGGATCTAAGGAAGAAAGAGCCTTCTTACACTTCCCTGGGAAAGGAGATGTACCTGTTGTAGTAAACCAATGTCCACCAAGGTTGTTGAATAATAGGGCTATGAAGGTTGTGTTAAATAGTATTTCAAAGTAAAAGGTAGAGGACAGATGAGAACTTCAGCAGTCAAAGGTAACAGAGTTCAGGCTCCCTACAGTTTTGGAACAAATTTCGAAACAAC
Organism: Avahi laniger; assembly: GCA_963575035.1. Lineage (NCBI taxonomy): Eukaryota > Metazoa > Chordata > Mammalia > Primates > Indriidae > Avahi > Avahi laniger. The sequence goes on along the minus strand of CAUYSK010055737.1, from coordinate 10,654 downwards.
CACCACCGGGAAGGGGAAAGAAAACGATGCCACTCAGCACTGCACACATTCTTTGAGATCTTCAGACTGTTTAGTTCTCCCTCAGTCCCCTTAACTTCAGCCAAGAGAGTAACATGAGCTGAACACGCCCCAACAGTGGCTCCACCACAACAGAAGATAGCCATTAAATCCAACAAAGATAGTAAATCAGTCAAAAAAAATTAAGACAACCAACGATTATGCAACATTTTTCTCCCGGAAATTTACAGTGACCAAAGCCCCCGAGAGTCCTTACAGCTTCATATTTAGAAGACAGTATCATTCGATGGCGAAACAATGTTCTGGAGGGTAGATGAAGAGTAATTGTCACAACCTTCCATGCCTCTAATATCAATTCTCAAAGCCTTTTAGTAACAAAATACCAAAATCCACTAAGAGCCTGTATTCCTTCGGACCCAGAATTTTTCACATCTGCAGCAGAAATATGTGAGACTAACCACCTTGTTCTAATAAAATCTCAAAAATATATCTCTTGGTCAGACTATCCCGACTTACCCAGGGTCACACAGCCAGCAGACGGGAGGGCCAAGATTTAATCCCAGGTGGCAAACACCACAGTCCTCACTCGTCACCAATACGCTATTACGCAGTGCAATAACACACCAACAACACAGTGCTATAATCTACTAATAATGTGATACAACACGATAATACACTGTAACAAAGCAGGATCATACCTGAATTTACATTCACGCCCTCTTCACTGAGAAATCATGCTATTAATAGTTGTTTCCTCACCAGATTCTCATTGCTCAAATAACTGTCCTAATACACACAAACACACATGCATGCACACACGTGCACACGTGTTATTTTCTCAGACCCAGGCAATTCTAACATTCTTGCCAATACTTAAACTGCAGGACAAGTAGATTCTGTGGTTGAAAGTTAGTAGGAAAAAAAAAAGAAAAAGACATCCAGGTGGACTGTAGTTGTCTCTTAGAATCGAAGATGGGGAGAAGCAGAAGCTTGGGGTAACTCCATTTGCAGTGAGTGGAGTGAGTCCAGCAGCCGGTGGTAGCCATGTAGGGTCTTTACTTTCAGTATAACTGCCTAATATTGTCATAGTTAACACTTAAAATTCAGATTGCAGAGCTCTTCCAGAGGATATACCCAGAGCTGTTAATGCAACGGATGAAACCACGGTACTTTGAAGAGCTCTAAAATGAAATCTTGGCTACAATTATTGGTAAAAAAAAAAAAAAAAAAGTAAACCAATTCAGTTTGGTAAAGATTTGTTGGGTACTGCTAAGAACCAAATCCCAGGTTTGGCCTAACAGGGAGGAGGAGGAATTAGACCTAGCTCCGGCACTCAGGAAGTCTCAGCTAATTATATTACAGTGTGCTGATATTTCTAAGAGCAGTAACATTGTGTGGGCAGCACCCAAAACTCAGCAATTAACGCCACAGGCGAGGACCCGTGGGAACAAGCAAGAGTGTGGAAGGACGAGGGGAATTTTGCAGAGGTGAAAAAGGGAAGGAAGGGAAACAATATGCAAACAGGGCTCATTTCGCCATCCCACTTTGCAGTAGTCAAAAATATCAACCTACAGTTAAAACAGAAGGCCATTTATAGAATCTCAATTAGAATGTGCATGCAAGAGATAGCCAGACTGATTTTCTGATTAAGTGGAAATCAAAGAAGACTTCTGGTCTTCTTTTATGAATAACTTCCAGGACGTTGCCCTGCGACGATCTTCTGGCCTTAGTAAAAATAGTCAAGTGAAAAAGGACAACCTCCCCCAATGTTTCAGAGCCATTATTCTGACTTTAATAGTGAATTGGTTAGTGATCTTTGGTTGTAAGCATCAGGCACTGACTCTAACTTGAGCAGAATTTGTTGAATTTTTTGGAGGATACCAGCTTACAGGTTAAAAGAAAAGCTGGGAACGTCTCAGGAATGGTAGAGACCAGGGTGTCTCTGGGAGTCTGGGTAACATAACAAATGAACAGCCTCACCAGTCACAGGCAAAATTAGTATGTTCATACTGTCTCAGCCAAGCTCACGTCAATCTACCCCAGACTCGGAGTCCCAGAGGAAAGCATCTGATTGGCTGAGAGTTGGTCAGACCCCCACCCCTTGGTCAGGGCAGAGTAGGACACCTTGATTTATAGTCCCACCCCTAATGCTCATGATAAGACAAAGATGCCCCCCAGAAGGAAAGCAAGGAGTTGCTACCAAAGGAAACAGATACGGACGCTGACAGGCCCAAACCCAACGGTGTCCTCACCATATAGTCTGTGCACACAGAAGGCAGGGATTAGGTTACACAGATAAAACCCAGCAAGAAGGGTGTCTTAGGGGTGCCTAAGGGAGTCAGCTCTTAGTGCACTCCCCTGAGAAAGACTCCGTGTAGCTTTGGATTCCAGCAGCTGTTTGTGCCGGGTCATCCTTCTTCCCTCCCAAACCTGGCTACAGCTGATGCAGCCAGAGCAACATCTGACCCATGGGAAGCCAATCCATTGGCTGACGAAAAACCAATCTGGTTTCTTTTTGGTAAACTGAGTTTCAAGTCACAGAGAGTAAGATTGATAGATGATTTGCTATTAAGAGCAGACCCCTAAAGTGAGTTTCCAGGAACTCCTTCTCTGAGGTCTTTGTAAATACCCTTGTTTTGACCTTCCTGAGGCCCAGTCATTATTTTGTGAGATAACCCAGCATCCTCTCAATAAATCCCCCTTTTTGCTCATGCCTGGGTTTGTCCTCTTCTGAAAGCCATAGTCCCTGGTTAGTCCACGATAAAAATGTCACCCAGACCTCAGCTAACAGGAAGACAGATACCAAATGACCTGGTGTTTCTCTTTGCAAAGAACAACTCAACCAGTGCACAAGACCAAAATACTTTTATCTTCACTTTAAAAGGAAGCAAACTAAAAATCCAAGCTACCCAGATAAGTATGTTTGAACTTTACCAAAGATCTCAAAAGTTGATCAATATTAACTAAAGATGAAAGAATGAATGTATGAGCCCCAATACCAACACCTTAACAATTTTGCCTCAGAGTAGGAAAAGAAAAAAAGTAGGTTCCTGGAGGAAAAAACTAAAGGGATTTTCTTGAGAAAGAAAAATCTGGAGAAGGAAGAGTTAACCATCTTAGCTAACAGACTCTTCAGAATCCTCTCTCATGAGGAAAGGCGTGGATAGAGTCAGACAGAGAGAACATGTTCTGTAAATCAGAATAATTGCATTACTTGGCTGTCTGAGTGGCTCAGTTTTCTCCCGATAAATTGTTTAAATTATGATAAGATCAGTTGTGAGTTTGAATCTTTTCATAATCCATTTAGACACCTTTAAGTGAAATATATTATACTCTAAAAAAAGGGAGATATATATATATATATATATATATATATATATATATATATATTCAGGTTTGATCCGAAACCCGGTGAGAAGTATACAGTTGATAAAGACATAAATTATCATTTACATGGGGCTGATAAGAGAATATCGATTCTAACAGAGCCAATATTAAATCAGAATTGCAGTAATGCCTTCCTGAGCCTGATTATAAGTACCCAGGCAGCCTGTGCTGAAGTAGACTCGGCACCCCGTATATTAAGATAATAGGCTACCTTCCACCAACAACTGCAAAATAGGGTGGAGAAGAAGACTCCGCACAAATCACTGCTCACCATTTGAGCTTCATCTATGAGAGAATGAAGCTCAGACTCCATTCTGATTGCCCACAAAGCTGCATCTGGGAAAAAGACCAACTCTGCACAGCCCCACTCCCTAGGAGACCCCATCCCAACTGGCATTCAAGCCTGAACATTAAGGTATCTGTTATTGTTATTATTATTTTCAAAAAGTCAATCCTGGAAACAGTTTGGCAGTTCTCCAAAAAGTTAAACATAGAATCACCATATGACCGAGAAATTCTTCACCTAGGTTTGCACTCTTCCCGCCCCCTCCACATAGAAAACAGGCACTCAGAACACATCCTTGAACATGAATGTTCACAGCAGCACTATTCACAATAGGTCAAAGGTGGAGATGACCCAAATGCCCATCAACAGATGACAGATTAATAAATTGTGGTTTATGCATACGATGGACTGTTATTCAGACATAAAAGGGAATGAAGTTCTGATCCATGCTATGACGTGGATGAACCTCAAAAACGTTACACTGAGTGCAAGACACCATACACAAAAGGCCACGTATTGCATGGTTCCATTTACATGAACCATGCAGAGCGACTAAATCCGTGGACACAGAATGCAGATTCGTGGCCACCAAGACCAGGGGTGGAGAACAGGGAGCAGCTCCCTAACTGCTTAAAATGTTTGGGAACTAGACAGAGGTGGAGGTGGCACAACACTGCAAATACACTAAATGCCACTGGGTTGTTCACTTTAAAATGGTTAATTCCATGTTATGTAAATTTTAATTCAACAGAAAAAAATAACTTTCCTTACCAAAAAAGCCAGTCTCTTCCATTTTTACAACAAATCAGCTCATATTACCCAAGTTTTCTTCTTTTTTTTTAATTTTTATTTCAGGATATTATGAGGGTACAAACATTTTGGTTACATTTTATGACTCTGCCTCACCCAAGTGAGGGTTAGAGGCATGCCCTTCCCCTCTACAATGCTCACTGCATCCATTAGTCGTGAGTTTACCCCCTCATCTCTCTAATCCCTGGAGAATATTACTGCCGTGTGAGCACCATAGTGTTGATCAGTTAGTGCCAATTCGATGGCAAGTACATGTGGGCCCTATTCTTCCGATCTTGTGATACCTCACTTCGGAGGATGGGCTCAAGCTTTATCCAGGAAAATATAAAAGGTGCTAGATCACCGTTGTTTCTTATAATTGAGTAGTATTCCATTGTATACATATACCATATTTTAATAATCCTCTCATGAATTGATGGGCACTTGGGTTGTTTCCACATCCTTGCAATAGTGAATTGTGCTGCCATAAACATTCGGGTGCAGATGTCTTTATTATAGAATGTCTTTTGCTCTTTTGGGTAGATGCCTAATAGTGCTATTGCTGGATTGAATGGTATTTCTATTTTTAGCTCTTTGAAGTATCTCCAAATTCTTTTCCACAGAGGTTGCACTAATTTGCAGTCCCACCAGCAGTGTAAGAGTGTTCCTGTCTCTCCACATCCTCGCCAGCATTTGTTGTTTTGGGATTTTTTTATAGAGGTCAATCTCACTGGGGTTAGGTGATATCTCATTGTGGTTTTGATTTGCATTTCTCTAATGATTAGAGATGTTAAGCGTTTTTTTTATATGTTTGCTGGCCAATATTCTGTCTTCTTTTGAAAGTTTCTGTTCATTTTCTTTGCCCATTTGTTGATGGGGTTGTTTGATTTTTTTCTTGTTGATTTTTTTTTTTTTGAGTTCTAGATAGATTCTAGTTATCAGGCCTTTATCAGATGTGTAGAGAGCAAATATTTTCTCCCATTCTGTAGGCTGTCTATGTGTATAGGATTTTTAACGATCAAGTACAGTCAGAATTCCAAACAGCTCAATTTTATCTTTCAAAAATCATTTCAAGTTCCACATTATGTATGACAATTACTCATTTAACAATAAGTGACATGGGGTTTTATTTCCATTCTTCATAATTGTATTAGTTACCTATTGCTGCATAACAAATTATTACAAACTTAGTAGTATAAAGGAACATGCATTTATTATCCTACAATTTCTGTGACTCAGGTGTCTGGGCATGACTTAGCTGGGTCATCTTCTCGGGCCCTTACCAGCTTGCAGTTGAGGCGCAGACTGGGCTGTGTTCTTTCTTGAATCAGGGCCCTCTTCCAAGCTCACGTGGATGTTGGCAGGAATTATTCTTAGATTTGTAGGACTGAGGTCTCCATTTTTTTTGTGGCTCTAGGTTGGGGGTTGTCTCAGTTTCTGAGAGGCTGATCGCAGTTCCTTGCCACAAGGTTATTTCACAGGCTCTCTCAAAATATAGCTGATTGCTTCTTCAAGTCCATCTGGATAATAAATCACTTGCTCCAGTCTACTAAGATAGAGTCTTATATAACATACTTATGGGAATGACTATCCCATCACCTTTGCAATAGTCTGCTGGCTAGAAACAAGTCATATGTTCTGCCCTCATTCAAGGAGAGGGGATTATGGAAAGGTTTGGCTCATTGAGGAATTACCTTTGGGTATGTCTACCATGATAATTTATACGTTAAAGTTATAGATTCTGAACCCAAACTGCTTCAGTTTAAATACTGTCTCTACCATTACTATGTCTCTGTTTCTTCATCTTAAAATGGAATAAATGACAGTACTACCTCTGCTTAAAGTTGTTGTTAGATTTAAATGAATTAATATTTTTAAACTGAGAAATATCAGGCAAGTAGGAACTTCCATATAATTTTACATTAAGTAAATGAATATTTGTTCATCTATATACATTTTTAAAACTCAATGGTTTTATCATCAAAATTTCATACACTGTGACTATAAAGATGTATACTGTCATTTCTCTGAATGATTTTTATTCATATTTGCATATGTGTAATGCATATACTACCAACCACTGTTATATTCTCAAAGAGCACTCAAATTAGTTAGCAAAGATCAAAATATGGAATTACACACAAGAGAGCAGTCAATAAATATCATTAAGTAATCATAATGATAATTACAATCTAGCAGTTAAAATTAAATAGGAGTAAATTATGGGTTGACTTCTGCTAATCACCAGCCTCAGAGACTTATTTCTGCTTTTTATCATACCAATCACTAATGTTTAACTTCTCAAATGTTGCTCTGTAGTGATGGGCAATGCCCCTTCCATTTTAATCACCTTCCATGAGTTCAATTTACCAGACTTCAAACTATACTACAAGGTTATAGTAATGAAAACAGCTTGGTACTGGCACAAGACCAGGGACATTGACCAGTGTAACAGAACTGAAAACTCAGATATAAAACCATCCTCATATAGCCATCTAGTCTTTGACAAAGCAGACAAAAACATACACTGGGAAAAACAATCCTTATTCAATAAATGGTGCTGGGAAAACTGGATAGCCACATGTAGAAGACTGAAACAAGATCCACATTTTTCACCTCTCACAAAAATAAATTCACTGTGGATAAAATACTTAAACCTAAGGTGTGAAAATGCTAGAATTCTAGAAGAAAATGTTGGAAAAACTCTGATAGACATTCTAGGCAAAGAATTTATGAAGAAGACCCCAAAGGCCACCACAGCAACAACCAAAATAAATAAATGGGACCTGATTAAATTATAAAGCTTCTACACAGCCAAAGAAACTGTCACAAGAGCAAACAGATAACCTACAGAATGGGAGAAAATTTTTGCATGCTACACATCCGATAAAGGGCTGATAACTAGAATCTATTTAGAACTCAGAAAAATCAGCAAGAAAACATCAAACAACCCTATCAAAAAATGGGCAAAGGACATGAACAGAAACTTTTCAAAAGAAGACAGAATAATGGCCAAGAAACATATGAAAAATGCTCAACATCTCTAATCATCAGGGAAATGCAAATCAAAACCACGAGATATCACTTATCCCCAGTGAGAATGGCCTTTATCAAAAAGTCCCAAAATGATAAATTTTGGCATGGATGTGGAGAGATAGGAACACTCATACACTGCTGGTGGGACTGCAAACTAGTGCAACCTCTGTGGAAAGCAATATGGAGATACCGTAAAGAGATACAAGTAGAAGTACCATTTGATCCAGCAATCCCATTACTGGGAATCTACCCAAAAGAGCAAATGATACTGTATAAGAAAGACACCTGCACCCAAATGTTTATAGCAGCACAATTCACAGTTGCAAAGATGTGGAAACAACCCAAGTGTCCATCAATACATCAGTGGATTAATAAAATGTGGCATATGTATACCATGGAGTATTATTCAGCTTTAAGAAACAATGGTGATCTAGCACCTCTTGTATACTCCTGGATAGAGCTGGAACGCATTCTACTAAGTGAGGTATCCCAAGAATGGAAAGAGAAGCACCACATGTACTCACCATCAAATTGGTATTAACGGATCAACACATAAGTGCACATATAAGAATAACATCTATTGGATGTTGGGCAGGGAGGAGGGAGGAGGAGGGAGGAGGGAACGGGTATATGCATACACAAAGAGTGCAATGCACACCACCCGAAAAATGGACATATTTGAAACTCGGACTTGGGGGAAAGAGGGAGGCTAGGACAACATACGTAACCTAAACATCTGTATCCCCATAATATACTGAAACAAAAAAAAAAAAACTAAAGTAACCTACCATTTGATCCAGAAATCTCATCTCTAGGGATTTACACAAAGCGCAAAAGAAGTCGTTTTATCAAAAAGACACTTACACTCGAATGCTTATTACAGCACAATTCACAATCACAGAGATGTGGAATCTACCCAAGTGTCCATCAATACACAAGTGAATTACTAAAATGGGGTATACGTATACCTTAGAATACTACTCAGCTATAAAAAATGGTGAACTAATTAATGCTTTTTGTAACAAGCTGATCGCTTTTAAACTGTCCAAGGACATTTGTTTCCAAAGACGTGGGAATAATAGAACCAGATTTCTCCTCTCATATACAACAACAAAAAAAAGGAGAAGACGTATGAAACAATGGTTTTCAAGACACTGAATATCTGGCAATAAAAGAAAGTGATCCCTGAGAGATGGAAAACAAATGAGATGAGTCCTATGGTTGTTTTAACTTACGTCCTTGAGAGGGTTTCCAGACTAGGAGAGGTAGTCCAGTCAGAGCCCAGTGAATTCCCTGAGTTGAGGAGAAAGAGCTGAGAATCTAGATAAATCAAGGCAGCTAGAGTTTACAGAATAGAATACTGGAGAAGAAAGAGCCTCACTCACTAAACCAGTGGTACAGAAAATCTTCAAGCAAGCCAGAGAAGAAAGATACCTTGCATACAAAAGAACAAAGAAAAGGATGACAATATATTTCTTATGGCAAACAATGCAAGTCAGAAGAATGGAGTAATTAATATCTTTAAATTACTGAAAGCAAGAAGCTGGCAACTTAGAATTATATACACAGTGAAAATATCTTTCAAATACAAAGACAAAATAAAGACTCTTTCTTACTTAAAAAGCTTAAATAATTCATTACTGGCAAACCCACACTACAAGAAGTATTAAAGGAAATTTTTATTCAGAAGGAAAATAATACTATATAAAAATTTGCATCTCCACAAAGGAATGAAGGGTACCAGAAATAATAACAGCATGAGTAAAAAAATTGTTATTTAAATATATTTATGTCATTGGTTTTCTAAACAAAAGTTGTAAAATATAGTGTGAGTATAGTTAAGTAAAATGTATTAAAACAATAGCACAGAAATTGAGAGGGGAGAAATGGAAGTACATTATGGTAAGATTCAGATGCTCTATATAAAGTGATATAGTGTCATTGAAGGCAAACTGCGATAAGTTAAAGATGTATGCTATAGACACTAAAACAACAAGTAAAATAAGAAAACAAAGTGTTATAGCTAAATATTAGTTTGCTAGGGCTATCATAACAACCATAACAACTGAGTAGTTTAAACAACAGAAATTTATTTTTTTGCAGTTTCGTAGGATAGAAACACAAGGTCAAGGTGTCAGCAGGTTTGCTTTGTACTGAGGCCTCTCTTCTTGGCTTGCACATGACTGCCTTCTTAGTATGTCCTCACATGGTGTTTTCTTGGTGTTTTCTTTGTTCACGCACTTCCCCACATCTCTGTGAGTTTCCAAGTTTCCTCTTATAAGGACTATTCAGATTGGATTAAGGCCCACCCCTAATTGCCTTATTTTAACATAATAACATGTTTAAAGGCTCTATTTTTAAATACAGTCAAATTCTGAGGTACTGGGAGTTAGAATTTCAAAATATGAATTATGGGAGGGGAGGCACAATTCAGCCCACATCATCTAATAAGCCAATAAATGAGGCAAATGGAACTAAGAAAAACAATCAATCTAAAAGAAGGAAGAAAAGGAGAAAAAAGTAGAAAAGATGAGATAAACAGAAAGATGGTAGACTTAAACCTAACCATATCAATAATCACATTCAATATAAATGATCTAATGCATTAATTACATGGCAAAAATCATTGGATTGTATAAAAAGCAAGACCCAATGATATGCTGCCTATAGGAAACACACTTTAAATATAAAGACATAAATACGTTAAAAGAAAAAGGATGGAAAAAGATATACCATCCTAGAGCAGCTATATTAATAGCAGACAAAGCAGATTTTTTTTTTTTGAGACAGAGTCTCACTGTGTTGCCCAGGCTAGAGTTCCGTGGCGTCATCCTAGCTCACAGTAACCTCAAGCTCCTGGGCTCAAGGGATCCTCCTGCCTCAGCCTCCCGAGTAGCTGGGACTACAGGCATGCGTCACCATGCCCGGCTAATTTTTTCTATATATTTTTAGTTGTCCAATTAATTTCTTTCTAATTTTAGTAGAGACGGGGTCTCACTCTTGCTCAGTCTGGTCTCGAACTCCTGAGCTCAAACGATCCGCCCGCCTCGGCCTCCCAGAGAGCTACGATTACAGGCGTGAGCCACCGCGCCCCGCCGACAAAGCAGATTTTTAAGCAAAAAATATTATCAGGGATAA
>CAUYSK010055736.1:0-16292 GCA_963575035.1 Avahi laniger | reverse complement strand
ATATATATTTTTAGCTGTCCAATTAATTTCTTTCTATTTTTGGTAGAGAGATGGGGTCTCGCTCTTGCTCAGGCTGGTCTCGAACTCCTGAGCTCAGAACGATCCGCCCACCTCGGCCTCCCAGAGTGCTAGGATTACAGGTGTGAGCCACCGCGCCCGGCCTATACTCTTAGTTTTGATAAAGATAGATGTGTAAGAGCTCATGTTTAAAAAAAAGGCTGAAAGGAAACACAATATTTATAGTGACCATTGCTGGGTAGTGGTGAATTTTATTTTCACAATATTAATTATATCTACAAATATTTCAGTAAATACAAATGAGCATGTGTTAGTTTTATGATGAGAGGAAACATTATTTACAGTGGAAAAAATAAGATTATCTGTTCTAGTTTTTGAAAATAATTTTTACTGCTTTCTGGCCCTAGGACAGTGTCCTTGATGGCTTCCCACCTTCCTTCTCTCATTCAGTGTAGCTCCACCCCTTCCCTCCTGGTGCCCATTCCAGAGTGGGACCCCCCGCCCAACCGCAGCCCGGCCAAGAGCAGGGACACCCCAGGATGCAGGACTGAGAAGAGCCGGCAGGGTCTGGCCCTGGGGCTCAGGCCGAAGCAGCCTGGAAGGTCCATCAGATCAGTGTGTGCAGCCTGCTGCTGTCACGGCCTCAAGGACCTTGTCCAACAATGACGTGTCCCCGAGCAGAATCGGCAGACGCCAGAGGGCTGCAGTGCTTGCTTGGCCAGAATGCAACCAAGGCTGAGCGTGGAGCTGGAGACACACCGATCACCTGCCTGGACTCCAGCTTAGCGAGTCCCCAGAGAGGCCAGTTCCCCTCCTGGCAGGCACCCCCGATCTAGAAGAGTGATTCTCCTGGAAGTCTCTCCTTCATTTGCCTGGAGGAGGGAGAACATCCCCTTGAGAGAGGAGAAAGCAGCCCCTCATGAGCGAGAGGAACACTGTCTGCCCCTCAAGGCTCCTGGGCACGGCCTCTCTACCCCCAGCCCCACCTGACCTTGGCTGAGGGCAGGAGAGTGACGGGGTTACGGGTGGTGATCGTACCCGCACTGCCACATCCTCCCTGGCTCTATAAGATGGCATCTGCTGACTGTTGATGCTTTCTTTAGAATGTGGGTGTATTCGTTTCCCATGGCTGCTGTAACAAACCAGCACCTTAAAATGACAGAAATGTATGTCCTCACAGTTCTGTAGGTCAGAAATCCACCACGAGTCTCACTGAGCTAAAACCAGGTGTCAGCAGGGCTGCGATCTGCTCTGGGGGCTCCAGGACAGAATCCGGTTCCTTGCCTTTCTAGCGTCTGGAGCCACCCACACTCCTCGGCTCACGGACCCTGCCACTGCCTACCACTGTGAGTTTACTTGGTGCCTTTTAAAAATTTCTGGTAGCTTCCAGGACCACAGGAATGGTCTCAGCATCTCGCACGTGTTCCTCTCCTCGCACCATAGGTTTTCTAATAAATGATATCTGATCCATGGGGTAGTGATGGAGTTTAGGACCTGCTATTCCAAAACATGGCAAATGGGCATTCGAGAAACCGACAGAAGGAGGAAGCCCACTCTCACCTTCCCCTCCCCCTTCCCCCCTAAAGCAGGTCATGAAATCCTCATTCCAGAGGTGTCCTCCCACTGGGCAGAGAGAAAGAGGAAAGGAGCATCCTTATCTCTGGAGAAACAGGGGCACAGAAAACCTTGCACACACGGGCCTTGCTAAGTTCCTCCGCAGTTCATCACCATTAGAGCAGATCCCCTCTGCCGGGTCATACTTCTCCGTGACTATCCACCACTTCATCAAACCCAAGCAGAAAAATACTCAAGTTTACCTGTTTCTCTGGGTCTTCATTTCTGAAGGCTCCCTGCACATGTAGAACTTACATGAAATAAATGTGTATGTTTGTCTCTTGTTAATCCCCCTTCTGTTCCAGGGGCCTCAGCTATGAACCTTGTGATGAGCGAGGAAAAGAAATCTTTTCCTCCCCTGCAGTCGTCGTGAGGAATAGACGGCGTAACGCAAATGAAAGGGCTTAGCGCATCGCCTGGTGCATGTAACGACTCGACACATTCAGAATCACTATTGTCACAGTGATTCTTACACCGAAGCGTTCCCGGGCCACCTTTACGGGTGTGCAACCTATGCAGTCACTCGGGGCTCATACTGAGAAGAGGGCTACCCTTGTCTTAATGCTCTGCTATCATCATCTTGAAATTCTTAGTACTTTGTCAACAAGAAGGGACACCACCTTTTCATTTTGCGCTGCACTCCGTAAATCGTGGAGCTGGTCCCGAAGATTATACCACTGGAAATCCATTCACAGGCAGTTTCCTGACTTCACAGCTCCTGCTGAGCTTCTTATAAAGCTCTTTTCTTGCAAAGCTTTGTCTTAGGTGGCTTTTCCCCAAAAGAAGATGCCGAAATAAGGATTTTGGTACAAATATTTTATTTGGGAGGTGATGTCAGAAGCATGATGAGAAAGTAGAGCATTGGGGGAGGATGAGAGGAAAGCTAATAAGGGGCACGTTAGTGAGAGTGGCTGGGGAGAGCAGCCAACGCTCAGACCTGCTGCGGAGCTTGAGTCACCAGGGAACAAAGACCCCAGGATTGTCTCATCAAGGAAGGGGTGAGGAGTCCAAGGTATTTATCCATCCATTCATTGCTTAAGGGCTGCCCCTGGGGAATGCACTCCCCCAGTCCTTTTGACCTGTCCCAGACCTGGATCTAAAGCCCTCTGGCAAAAAATACCCAGGAACTTGAGATAGGAAGCCATTGATGTGTATGGAAAATGACCCACAACACGTTTGGTCCTAGGTTTCTTCTCTTACTTCAAAACACACTGATTGTCGAAATATCATAGTCTGGTAGACGTAACTTTGAGTTAAAAGGTAGGATGGTTGTGGGTCTTAGCTCTGATTCTGCTATGAGGGCAAGCCAGGTCCTCCATTTTCCTGAGTCTCTGTCCCATCTGTGAAAAGAGAGAATTGGATGATATCTAAATTCCTTCTACTCTCAATGTTCTATTCTAATTTGTCTCTGTAACCAAGAATTTTGAGCTTGGGGGAGGAAAAAAATGCCAATCCACCAAACAAGTAACTCATTAAAATAGAAGACTCTCATTAATTTTTTTTTTTTATGAAGAACTGAATTCTTTAAAATAGGGAGGCATATTGAATAAGAAAGCAGGAGCAGCTGTTCTGTTTTTCTCTGAGGATAGAATGAAAGGGACTGGACTTAGATTGTGCCAAAAGGGATTTATTTAAATTAGACATTAAGAAAGTTGTGAGACAATGCAACATGTTATCCAAGAAGATTTTGGAAACTGCTCTCTAGAGAAATTTTTTAAAGGATGTGTTTTATTTTTGTTCTTTAAACTGTACATACATGTTTCCATCCACTATTTCGTATGTACATTATATCTTACCACAAAAGGAGAAGATACAGCTTGGTCTTTCTAGGAGAAATTGCAGAGGGAGGCACTCATTTACCACCACTCACCATCCCCAACCTCTGGTCATGGCAGACATTACTAATTGATCCCTGCTCTCTTCCTATGCAAGCTCAGGCAAGGCCTCATCATTCATCTCAATGCCGTGATCCAGGCAGCCACTACCAAGCAATCACAGATGGCCAGTGAAGTAGAAACCTGTCTGCCTCTCAGTTCTTCCATGATTTTAGGGTCTCTTCCCATGACAGTTATGACTATTGCACTTGCACTCCTGGGTGACTCAAAACAATTTGTACAGAATCCTATGAAAAAATGATGCTCCTAAGTCTCCTCAAATATGACAGTCATGGTATTCCTGCCTGGGAACTTCAGCACGTAAGAGTTATCTGATCTCATTTAAAATGCAGATTCCAGAACCCCACCCCCAGAGATTCTGATTATTATGGGAAAAGGCCCAGATCCTAGGTTTTGCCAAGTGATTTTGTGTATCTGATCCACCCAGCGATTACTCTCGGGGAGGCATTGCCACCAAAGGAGGGAGGGAGGTCACAGGCTCACAGTACAGGTTCAGGGACCCGTGTGGGAAGTAAATGTTCTACATGAGTGTGCTCAGTTCTTGGTTGTTCCTGTTCAGTCCTATCTGAAGTCCAATTTTCAGGCTGTCCTGGGGGCTGCCTTATCTTTCTTGCACAGAAATAGGCCCTTCTTTGTTGGTTTCTTGGGCTATCACCCTACTGGGATTGAGGTCAACTTGAAACTGCAGGTCATGGCAGGTCAGAGCTCTTTACTGTGGTTTTTGTTTTAACTGTCTCTGATAATTCAGATTCACATGACCAATCCATCTCTGGACTTTTCTAGTGTGTGGTTTTCCTTTTCTGGATTCACACTTGACTTTCTTACAGCAGAACACCAATCAAACCATTTCACACATTTTTGAGCTCACTTGCTGTCTATTCTTGCCTCCTACAAATTTATATCCACTCATCTCCTTAACAAAGAGGGCTGAAAATGGGGATCATAATCAAAATATTTGACAACTGCTTAGAGTGAAACTACAGTTAAAATACAGACAACTGGCACAGACCCCAACCAGTCAGAACAGACACCAGCTATAATCAGCCACTGGAGCCACATGAGTCACCCCCGGTGTGGCAAACTGAATAACAGCCCCTTGTCCTCACCCCCAGAACCTGTAAATATCACCCTATGTAGCAAAAGGGACTTTGCTGATGAGATTCAGTTAAGGATCTTGCAATAGAAAAATAATCCTGGATTATCCGGAAGGAAAAGAAGATTTGACAGCAGAAGACAGAGGGTAACGGGATCACAGAAGCAAGGTGCTACCCTGCTGGCTTTGAAAATGAAGGAAGGGGACATGCACCAAGGGATGCAAGTGCTACCTAGAAGTGGAAAAGGGAAGGAAATAGATTCTCCCCTAGAGTTTCCGGAAGGAACCAGTCCTGCCAACACTTTGATTTTAGTCCAGTGAAACTGATTTTGAATTCTGACTTCCAGAAATGTAAGAGAATAAATCTGTGTTGTCTTAAGCCACTAAGTCTGTTGTAATTTCCTACAGCAACCATGGGAAACTAATACCTTTGGGAATATTGGGCTGCAGGTAGCCAAGGGAGGGCTGGAGGCATGAGAGGAGTTAGGCATTGCAAACCCTGGCTCAGCCGGGCTGGGACCGCAGAGCAGCCAGCGTGGAGCCAAGCAGAGGCTGGGACGGAGAGCCTGAGATCTGTGGGAAGACAGGCGCAGGACAGGTGTAGAACTCATCTAGGAAAGTACCTGTGGACAGAGTCAAAACGAGACTGTAATCAGGTCCTATGCATACCTCATATGTCACGAGGACAGCCTTTTATACTGTTTAGGGCACAACTAATGTGCCCAAGTTTCAGTTGAGTGCAAAGGCTTCCCCCTCCCCAACCTTCTTGGATTTACGGAGTGCAAAAAAGTCTACTCTATCCCCCTCCAAGTTTCCCATTCCTTTTTCATGATGCATCCAGAAATCCTCTAGCACTTGTTAGGATCTTCAACCGGTACCACGGAAAGTTGGCTTTGCACTAAGACAACTGTCTCTATGGGGTGCTTGGTGGGCTCTTCAAGGGTTTCCATTGCTAAGAACCACTATGCTGCTCTTTTGCCTCTAGAAGATACCAGTGTAAAGACAGACATATAGATCAATGCAATAGAATTGAGACTCTAGAAATAAACCCTCATATTTATGGTTAATTGATTTTTGACAAGGTCACAAAGACAATTCAAATGGTGTTAAGATAACTGGATTTTGACACCCATTTCATATTGTATACAAAAATTAACTGAGAATGGACCATAGAACTATATATAAAAGATAAAACTGTAAAACTCTTAGAAGAAAATGTGCGGGCAAATCTTTGTAACCTTAGGTTAGGCGATGGTTTCTTATATATAACACCTAGAGCACAGTAACCAAAGAAAAAATAGGTAAACTAGACTTCATCAAAATTAAAAATGTGTGTGTTTCAAAGAACACTATCAAGAAAGTGAAAATATAGGCCGGGCGCAGTGGCTCACGCCTGTAATCCTAGCTCTTTGGGAGGCCAAGGCGAGTGGATTGCTCAAGATCAGGAGTTCAAGATCAGCCTGAGCAAGAGCGAGATCCCATCTCTACTAAAAAATAGAAAGAAATGATCTGCACAACTAAAAATATAAATATATATATAAAATTAGCCCGGCATGGTGGCACATGCCTATATTCCCAGCTACTCGGGAGGCTGAGGCAGTAGGATTGCTTGAGCCCAGGAGTTTGAGGTTACTGTGAGCTAGGCCAACACCACGGCACTCTAGCCTGGGCAACAGAGCAAGACTCTGTCTCAAAAAAGAAAAAGAAAAAACAAAAAAGAAAGTGAAAATATAACCCACAGAATGAAAGGAAATATTTGCAAATCATATACCGATAAGAAACTTATATCCAGAATATATAAGGAATGCTTACAACTCAACAATGAGAAAGATCAATTTAAAAATGGGCAAAACAGACATTTCTTCAAAAAAGATACTTATACACAAATAAATAAAATTAATTTAGGGGGCATTTAACTGTTATAGGTTTCCGTGTGACAGAATGTAGTTTGTTCAGCCTGGGGTTAATATTTGAATCTACAATCCACTATCAGAAGAAGGAAGCCTAAATTACTCTTGGTGTGATTTTGGAAAACTCAGTTTCCGCTTTGGAAAATGAGGGAAACATTTCCTATGAGCTCTGAAATTCTGTTTCTATGCCTAGTATACAGTAGGTTCTCAATATTTGTTGAATAAGTGATTCTCTAATGCACTCAGGACACCATATTAGTAAAGGACTGAAAGATATTGCTCGAAAGCTTTTATTCTATCTAGTTAGCAAAATATCAAAAAAGATATATAACTAGCCAGTAAACACATGAAAAGATGCTCAGTGTCGTTAGTCATTCGGGATGTGCAAATCACACCTGCAATTTCACACTCACGAAGAGGCTAAAATGAAAAAGACAGAAAATAAAACAGTGTTGGTGGGGATGTGGAGAAATTAGAACTTTTGTGCATTGCTGGTGGGAATGTAAAATGGTGCAGCCGTTGTGGGAAACAGCTTGGCAGATCCTCAAAAAGTTAAACAGAGAGTTACCATATGATTCTGCAATTGCACGCCTAGGTATATACCCAAAATACAGAAGACTACCTAGAAGTCGCCTTCCCAGGCGTATTTTCTAGCTAGGCGTTCACTTTCCACCCACAGGCCTCTCTGTCCTGGGGCTGAATTCTGTTCTTTCCTAAATGGCCTAGAATTTCTTCTCAGTTACAGAGACCTCAAAGTCTTTGGGTGCTTCACACTCAATTTCCTGTCCGCTGGCCACATTCCTATTCTGAGAGCAGGGTGTTTCCTGTACTTTCTTACCACCACCCCTATCCCACAGCTTTGAGAATCTATTTGGTCTGTGGACCATTTTTCTGACCTGTCCTGTGTCTCCAGTATCTCTCAGCCCACCTTTTCACCTGGCTACAACTCCCGCTGCCTGCTAGAGCCCAGGAGTCGGGTGGCTGTGGCCTCTTCTCTAGCTCTCTAGCTCCTTCCTCCTGCAAGGTTCTGCTTTGGCAACCCTGGTCCTGGCATCTCACTTTGTATCCCCATTCCCTTCTCTCTAAAGTCCTGGCAGGTGAAACTAGAACAAAGGGTTAAGAATTCTGGAAGACAAAAGGAGCCTTTGTTTTCATCTGCTTTTTCCTCTTGGCTTTGGCCTCTCTGAAGAGCTGCACCCCTACGCTGTAATGTTAGCATTCACCCATGGATCCACAGCACATGGCCTTCCCTTCCCTGCCATCTGCCCAGCGACATCACTGCCTGGCTGCTCCTACTGCAGACTGTAAATAAACCAGTAGTCTCAACTTCTAAGGGAAAACCAAAGCACAGAAATTATGTTAATTCCATTCCTAACCCATTTACATGCACATATTAATATGAATCGTGTTACTGCTCCAGTTGTTTCATTGTTAGGAATAATCTTCAGTGATAAAACCATCAGGTATGAATGACAAACAGCTCTTCTTCTAGCATACACCCCTCCACAACTGCCAACACAATCTTGCTTAACTATAGCAGAACGCCTGCTATCGTGATTGGGAATTTAAAGCCCCCCAATAATTCAATTTCTTTAAAATGGATATTAACCGTGATGTTGCAAAGAAAATGTCAGAAACAACAGGCTATGGTAGTTGGTTGGAGCTGGAAGTTATTTTAGAAGAACCTGAATCCCAAGTGTGCAAATTCATATGCTCACTGAGATCAATGCACGTCACACTCTAATGAGCGTTGGGTCTTACATAACCATCGAGCAGATGGGCTGTCGCCATGATTCCGTGCAAATGTAAATTATCTTCTAAATGAAATGTGCTTGAGAAGGATACACCAGACTCAAATTTCCAAACACAGAGGAGGAAAAAACAGCTCCCAAAGTCCCATTATTTACTCAGCTGGTTTTGAATGCAAGTCTCCTAGCCAATGTTTTGAAAACTCTATCCAACAGTCTTGCGAAGAGGGCATGGTCTCTTTCTCAGCCTTCAACAGCAAGCCATCTGCAGAGAGGGAGGAACTTTGCTATTTCTTAGGCATGGTCCAGGAAGGTCCATTTTTTTTCTTTAATGTATTTTAAATTGAGATGTAATTAACATTCAGTGAAATGTGCAGATATTGGATGTTCAGATGGATGAATTTGACAATTGTCAATGCATATTTAACCAACACCCAAAACAAGATCTAGAACATTTCCATCGCACCAGAAAGTTTCTCTCCCTAGCCCCAACCAGGCAACGACTGATTTGCTTTCTGTTAATACAGAATGAGTTATGTCTGTTCTACAATTTTATGTATGTAGAATCATACAGTAAGAACTCTTTTCTGTTTTGCTTCTTTAATTAAACATAACGTTTTTGAGATTCATGCAGGTTGTTGCAGGTATTCATAGTTTGCTCTTTTCTAAAAAAAATTGCTGAATGTATTTCATTGTTCCATGAATGTATTCCATTATTGGAACTGGAATCCAATAATGGAAATTTGTTTAATCCATTTAGCTGTTCTTGGACATTCAGATTGTTTCCAGTTGTTGGTTCTAATTCAATGGGGAAAGAACTCTTTTTAACAATATTGCTGAAACAACTGGATATATGTGGAAAAAATCTAACCTCAATCCCTCTCTCACTTCATATACAAAAGTTAACTTAAAATAGATCATAGACCTACGTGAAATACCCACAGCCACAACTGCTAGAAAGAGCCATAATAACTTCATGACCTTGATGTGGGCAAAGAGTTCTTGGACAGAACACAGAAAAAATTAACCATAAAAAAAAGTCAGATTTCATCAAAATTTAAAATTTCAGCTCATGACAAGATATTATTAAAAAAATAAATAGGCAAACTACAGACTGGGAAAGATACTTGGAACACATATAGCTGACAAATGAGTTGTACACAGAATATATAAAGAATGCCCACAAATCAACAATAAAAAGACAAAAAACCCAATTAAAAGTGGTAAAAGACTTCAACAGACACTTCATAAAAGGTGCACAAATGGCCAATAAGCCCACAAAGACGTGGGCTTAGTCGTCCAATTTTTAGTGGTCCAATCTTTAGTCTTCCGATTTTTACAAATTTTTAATGAAAATTCATCTGGTCAGTTGTTCAAAGCTTTCCCATTTCTCCATCACACTTGAAGAGATATAAATATGAAATGCCAATTAGAAACAGATTTTGTATTTGAAGACTCAGTCCTCCAGCCGCCTCAGACTTCACGCTTTCTGCTTAGTAATTACAAAGCATTTTCTAGAATTGATGAGGTGAACATACTGCTGCTGCCAGAGTCCTTCTTTGTGTGGTTCAAGTGTGCAAAAAGAAAAAAACTCAGAGAGCTCGCAGCTCCAGGCATGCGTGGGAAGAAAAGGGTGGTGGTGCTTGGGCTGTAGGGCCAGGGAGGGTACGTGGTGACGATTGCATAAGGACATGAGGTTTTGTGCAGCTTTTAAAGGCAGAATAAAGTCAGAATCTCCAAAGGGCTAACTTTTCACCACTCCCCCTTTAAAAGAGGAAACATTAGCACTCATGCTTCTTTCAGTGACTGGACTTTAGCTGGGCTTTAGCTTTCCTAAAGGATAACAACATTTAGAATTTATCAATGCAACCGGTTACTGAGCACCGACTATGGTTCAGGCACGGTTCAAGCATGGTGGAGGTACAACTGCATGGTACACATCATCGGGACGCTTCAAGGATTCTAACCCGGCTGTTTTTCATCTAGTTAGTCAATCATCCCTACCAGGGGGTTAAGGAGAAGGAGTTCTCACTCACAGGAGGAAACTGAATAGTGGCAAAAGTGCCCCTGGCCCAGAGCATTGAAAACATTAGACACCTGCTGTTTTTAGGTATGTATTTTATGTTGCTCCCTGAATCTGGGAAACCAGTTCCTGGGATAAAGAACAAGCATTTTAGAATCTCAATTGGAATCAGGTGAAAACAGTCTCTGTCTTCTAATTACATTTTGAGGATTGCTGCTCATGTGGGAAGAAGAGACGTGGTAGGAAGGAGGCTCTTGAGAATGGTGCTAGCCCTACAAAATTGACTCTGACAGGGACACCATAACATCTCATTAAACCTTATTTGGGTGTGAAAATTCCCACATGAATAAATTTAACAGATTACTGGTGCTCATCTATTGAAAAGCCAATTAAAAAATTTTTATTGATATATTTTATTTAACCTAATATACTACAAATATCATTCCAACATGTAATCAGCATGAAATTGATTAGTGAGACATTTTACATTCTCTGTTTTGCATCAGCCTTTTGAACTCCAGGGTGTATTTTACACGTGCGGCCCCTCTCGATTTTGCCTGCGTCTCAAGCGCACAGTGGCCACACGTGGTCGGCTGCCATACTAGACAGCACAGGCATAGGACCTCGCGGCTCATGTCTGGCCCATCGCTGCTTTTGCACGTGTGTATTTTTCTCTGAAGATTGCAGCTCCTTAAGCCCAAGGCAGATATCTACTTAACACTGTAACTTCCACAGAGCTCTGCCTAAAGGAGCTGTGGTCAGATACTGGCCAATTAAAATTAACCAAATAAGAACGTGTTGATTAATCAATTGTCTGATTGTCTTATGAATTTTTATTCAGAACTTTAATATTCTTTAAATTGTCATTTCGTGACTTAAAAAATATTTTTCTCTGTTTGGGTATCTTGGGTATAAGCTGAGTTGCTTTTCCTGCACTTGATTTATTTGCTTAAGAGGCAGCTTCTATTTTTCCTTAAGTCAGAGATGTGTGTATCACCCCGTGCCTCTGTCTGGTCCCCCGTGCACTGCCTCCTAGGGACAGTCCTTTCCCCCATGGGGGTGACAGTGAAACTAACAGCTGGGATAGATGCCCTCTGTGTTTCCCACACCTGCCGGATAGAATCCCCTGGAGTATTTGTTAGAGGAACAGATTATTAATAAAAACGAAAAGATTTTTCAACATGTTTCATTATTTTAGTTGGAAAACTTTCAAAGATAAAATAATACTTTAAGTCTCTTACAGTATTTTACCATTTACAAAATATATTTGAGCTTTATCTCCTTTGATCCTTGAAACAACCTGAAGAGGTTGGAGGATAAACATCAGGTACCCATTTTGTTGTGTCTTGGGTGGATTGCCTGAAGTCCACTAGCTAGTAGATGGTCGATATAATTTTTGAACCCAAGTCATCTGATTCCAAGCGTTTGCCAATATCGAAGGCCCAACGGTTTGTAGCCTCCTGTCAGATCAGCGGCAGCATTAGATTCCGCATTATGGTGAATTGCATAATTGTTTCATCATATAGTACAATGTAATCATAATAGAAATAAAGTGCACAATAAATGTAATGCACTTGAATCATCCGATACCATCCCCTGCTCACCACACTTGTTGAAAAATTGTCTTCCATGAAACCGGTCCCTGGTGCCAAAAAGGTGGGGGACCGCTGCTCTAGAGAGTTCTATGAGGGCCCTGGGGCCGCTCCCCACACGCCCAGGAGCAGGTCCCCCTAAACTTCCATTTTGACGGTGTTATGATGGGTGGGACCCCACTCCTGCCTTTGCCGCCAACCACCATCGGGTGCCCTCTGCTCCGCTGCACACCTTTTCTCCCTGCCGGTGACCTCTGCTCGTAGCCCCTCTCTGGCCATCTTCGCTGCTTCATTCCAACGTGCGACCTGCCTTCCGTATCCTCCCCAAAGCACCTAAGGGGCCACCTGCAGCCAAACCTCCCTCGTGTGTTGTTTAGGAGACAGAAAAAAGGAAATACAACCCAAAGAACAACTGATACTTGATCCCTGCAAACAGACGTGGCTACACCCTGCGCTTCCATCCCGGACACACCCCCAGGGCTCCTAACCGTGTGTAGCTCTAAGGGCCGGCTCCCACATTGCCGTGCACGGCCGCGGGTCCAGAAAAGCTGACATGAAACTGCAGGGGGATAAGGGTATTCTCCCCCCACCTCCCCCAGTGTAAAGTTCACACCCTTCAAGTTTTCATTTCCTGACCTAGACTTGGCCTAGTAGGATTGTTGGTGGCCGTGGCCACTCTTCTCGGGGAAGTCCCTCCTCCCCGCTAGGAGCCTGGACCGAGGCCTTCAGTGGGACGAATGAAGTTACATTGGAAAGTAGCAGCCCAACACCCCCATGTTCCGGGGCGTTCAGGCTTAAATGCTCTGCCTCCAGGATACGGCTACTTCCTTTGCACAGTCTCCTTTAGCCTGAGGTCAAGTTCAACAGAGCCCTCCTGTTCCCATGGAAACTCATATCTAGATCGCCAGCTTGCTTAGGAACATACACTACTCCTGAGAACAGGCAATATGTTACAGACCCAGAGCTATGTAACTCCCTGCTGAGAAAATAAAATCTCTTTTAAGAAAATAACAAATCTCTGCATAAAGAAGACATTTAATTTTCAAAACTAAGAAAAAGCTTAACTCTTCAGTCTAAGACATCTGTATCTGGACCGCATTGCCCAGTCCACGTTTTCTCTCCAAAGAGGTCTATCAACCACTAGCTCCACCGTTGCCAGAGAGGGGTCTTCCCTGACAAAGGGACAGACAGCCTGCCCCAGTGAGAAATGTCACGTCTACCTCTTAGGAAGGGTTTCTCTTAGGAAACAGTTTCTGCCACAGACTTCGAAGCGATGCTTTTACCAACTACTAAATCCATCAGGGTTTCTAAAAGCAAATCACGGTTCTAGTCAGGGCAGCCTGTCATAGCGTTATGGAAGCCTCGTGCTCCGCCCCTATGCCTGTGACCCCTTACACGGTGTAGACGGAACAGAACGTCACCCCTGCTGGATGACTCAGTCTGGAACACCAATTACTGTGTTCTAATACAATGCTGCCTTCAGGGAAACTGGGCCGAGTGGGTCAGTTTGCCCTGGGATGAAACTGCCCCAGACAACTCTCCTTAGAATTCTATCTCCTGCTTTGTAGGTATCTTAGTCTGTTTTGTTACAACAGAATACCGAAGACTGGGTAATTTGTACAGAACAGAGATTTCTTTCTTACAGTTCTGGGGGCTGGAAAGTCCCAGGTCGAGGTGCCTACATTTGGCATGGCCCGTCTTGCTGCGTCACCCCATGGCAGCGGTTACAAGGGCAAGAGAGTACACGGGAAAGAGAGGGGAAGGGGCCCGAACTCACCCTTCTCATCAGGAACCCACTTCCATGATAACCAGCCCACTCCCGCCATAATGACATTAATCTATTCACGGGGGGCAGAACCTCATGACCTAATCACCTCAAAGAGGCCCCACCTCTCAACACTGCTGTGTTGGGGATTACGTTACAGCATGCAAACTTTGGGGGACCCGTTCAACCACAGCAGTAGGGTTCATATTTCTTACTTGTCTGTCACATGTGTCTTTCCTGCTGCTGTTGGTGAACCTGCTCCGTAGAGCATGATCTTCCCTTCTCATCCCTGTTGTGAGCTGAGAACTTCACATCCAAACTTCGTAGGTAGAACTGTTTCTGAACAAAGAGCGTGTGCACTTTGAGTGAGGATCTCTGGATCTTCCATCTGAATAAAAACCATCATTTTTAGTTTCTCAAATTTTCTTCTTTTTTTCAGTTCTGTCACTGATATTCATTCATCCATCTAGTCATTCAACAAATATTTACTAAGCATTTGTATGTTAGGCACTAGAGCAATGGTTCTTAATGTTGGCAGCACATTGAAGTCACCTGGAGAGACTTAAAGACTTCTCAATGCCGACCTTCCACCCCTGGAAGATTCTGGTACCTTGCTGTGGCTTGGGCATCGGGATTTTCAGAAGCTTCCCAGGTGGTCCTAATGCACAGCCAGGGTTGAGAACTCCTGCTGTGAAGGCGAAGTGACTTCTTCACAGGTCTGTCACTGCCCCGTGGAAACCCATCTGCTCCCTTCCCGTAGCATCTGACAGCCCTTTCCACCTCCAGGGTCTTCGGAGCTTTACCTTGCCTATACTTTTTGCTCCTTGCAATATTTGCATCTTTAAGGATGCTCTTTTGGATTTTTCTCTTTTGAATAATGAACAGAACTTATGACTAGAAAGATTAAACACTTGGACCAGAGTCTGATGTCTCTGCAGACAATAAACTTTCATCAGTCATTGACTTGTGATCAAATCTTGATATTTAAGAAATCTGAACCTTTTCCTAGAACAGGATTTTATCTTGAGCTACAGATGGCGAAATCTGCCCCAAACATCACTGCTTCCTTCCTCGTCTTCCAGCCTTGACACTCAGGATCCTCTTCAGCAAAGAAGTCTGATCTAGAAGCCCAAAAACAAGAGTTGTACTTCCAGCCTTCCTACTTACTGTGTGACCTTGGGTAAGTTGCTTAATCACTCTGGGCTCTAGATGCCTCATTTTTAAGTTTTCAGTAATACATTTCATAAACTTAATTTTACAATAAATGGTTGTGATCATTAATTGAGAAATATTGTAAATACATTCTTTTTAGTAAAAAAAAATTCAACTGTATTATTACAAGGTAACATATGTGCTGTGAATTAGTGTTGGGTTTTTGCTTCTTTCTTTCTTTTCCACAAGTTTGACTCTAGTTTAAGGTTTAAAAATCATATACAGAGATTATTGAAACCGATTTCTGAGACTCTTACAAGGCACAAATAGTATAATATTTTAATCTTGGGTGAGATTTCGTTCGTATTAAATCTATTTAGGATTAGAACTGGGAAAGTGTGAAAAGACACAAAGTTTTAGTCCAGCCTTCTGAATGGAAGATAAAGGTTTCCAGGAGCCCATTGGGAGCTGGACAGCCCTTCCCGCAGCTAAATTACCAGAGCAGCTTTGTAATGCAACCCAAGTAAAGCTATCAACTCTCTATTAGCCACATGCTGTCCCAGAGTTCTCCCTGCAGGAAGGTCATAGCTTCTGCAGACCCAGGCAGGCTCACGGCAGAAATGCCCTCTCCCAGTGCCGGAGGACCAGTGCATTTGTAGATGCCTGAGGCTGACAAAGGAAAATCAGCAAAAGAAAAGGGAACTGCCGCTTTGTGTCAAGACCATCTCATTTTTTTTCTCCACTCTTCTTGTCCTCAGGGCTCAGGGCTTCCCACTCCCGCTCCACACAGCAGAGAGGGCAGGAGAGAGACCAGCCTTGACTCACGTGCACCTGGATGGAGCCTACGGATTTCTCGGACACGCATGGGGGCTGGGGTGGGGGGGAGTGGAACAGCCCAGCAAGAAGGTCCGCTGGGACCTGAACGAGAGGAGATATTGAAGAATCCACACGCACTATGGAGAGAGAAAAGATGGAAGCCATGGGAGGAAAGAGGTGTCCCCATGAGGGGACACTGGGCAACCTGCTGCTGCACGGCATCCTGCATCCTCTGATGGGTGTCAGCCCTTGCATGGAGCTCTCTCCCAGTGCATCCCCAGGCTGCTCCAGCCCTCGACTGAGCAGGTGGACCCTCCTTTGCCTTGGGGATCCCCTCTGCCTGGGTGCCCTGCGACACCTCCTCCCGGTCCTGCTTCCTTCCCCTCTCTCCCTCCATAGGTGTCGGATCTGAGCCGTGCTCTTTGGCTCACCCTTTATCTTTCACACATGTCTCCAATAACTCTCTCTCTCTTGTTTTTTTTTTTTGTTTGTTTGAGACAGAGTCTCACTGTGTTGCCCGGGCTAGAGTGCCGTGGCATCATCCTAGCTCACAGCAACCTCAAACTCCTGGGCTCAAGCGATCCTTCTGCCTCAGCCTCCCGAGTAGCTGGGACTACAGGCACGCGCCACCATGCCCGGCTAATTTTTTCTATATATTTTTAGTTG
>CAUYSK010055735.1:0-10371 GCA_963575035.1 Avahi laniger | reverse complement strand
AAAAAAATAGAAAGAAATTATCTGGACAACTAAAAATATATAGAAAAAATTAGCCGGGCATGGTGGCGCATGCCTGTAGTCCCAGCTACTCGGGAGGCTGAGGCAGGAGGATCGCTTGAGCCCAGGAGTTTGAGGTTGCTGTGAGTTAGGCTGACACCACGGCACTCTAGCCCAGGCAACACAGTGAGACTCTGTCTCAAAAAATAAAAAATAAAAAAAGATGGCGCAGAGGCGCAAGCCATGACAGCCTCCAGCAGGCCAGTCCCTTGAGTCACACTGCTCCAATCTGGACTGCTTGTGAGTGGTAGATAGTCATCAACCTCCTGTTTTTCTTCATCATCATTTTGAGATACTCTTTGTTTCTGTCCTGTGTTGGAACATGCATTTTTAAAATACCATATGCTTTTTGTTTTCTTGGTTTGCTTTCTGTTATGAACTGAATAGCTTTTTTCCTCTGAAGTTAATAATCGTCTTGATTTTTTTTTTCATTTGTTCAGTTTTCTTTGTTTCTATTACTTATTCTCATACCTTCCTGTGGTATTGCAGTGTACTTTTAGTCAAGCTCAATAATATGAGACAACCTATCCAATTCAGAATTTTGTTTTGTTTTCTTAGAGACATTCCTCATAGAGACTCTGCAAAGGCTCCCCAAAGTCATTTTATGTTGAAGCCTTATACCTGTGTGACTGTACTTGGAGATAGGGCCCCTGAGGAGGTGATAAAGATTAAACGAGGTCCTAAGAGTAGGGCCCTAATCTGATAGGGCTGGTGCCGTTATGAAGAAAGGAAGAAACACCGGAGCTCTGTCTTTGCCAGGTGAGGTCACAGTGAGAATGTGGCCATCTGCAAGCCAGGGAAAGAGCCCTCATCAGGAGTCAGATCAGCCAGCTCCTTGATCTCAGACTTCACAGCCTCCAGAACTATGTAAAAATAAATGTTTATTGTTTAAGTTATCCAGTCTGTGGTATTTTGTTAAGGCAGCCTGAGCAGAGTAAGATACTACCTCATTTTGAAGGAGAGTTTCTTCCAGTAGCTTCCTGAGAAACAGTCGTGGTAGGTAAAATTTTTGAGGCCTTGAACATCTAAAATATCTTTATCCTCATACTTGTTAATTTGGCTAAGTGACTAATCTAGGTTAGAAATACTCTTCTTTCAGAATGTTAAACTCATTGCTTCATTATCTTCCAAATTCCTGTGTTGCTTTTGAGAAATCCAGATCCATTCTTATTCATGATATGTAACTGGTTTTTCTTCTTAGTTATATGTGGGCATCTGTTTTCATCAGTGTTGCTGGGCCCTCAGTGGGTTTCAATCTGGAAACTCATGTCATTTAGTACTCAGAAATTTCACAAGTGATTTCCTCATTTCTATTTCTTCTTTCCCATTATTTTTATCTTGACCTTCCTAGATTGATTTTCAGTTTTCTTTTCTTTTCCATCTCTTTGTCTTTTTGTCTATTTTCTGAATTTTATCTTTTAATTGTACTATTGAATGTTTTATTTTTCATTGCTGCTATCATGTTTTTAATATACAGAAGCTCTTTTAAGTTCTGTGATTGTTGCTTTTTATTTTAAAAAAGTGTCCTGGTTTTGTTTCATGAATGCTATTTCCTCTTGTATCTCTTTGAGGATAATGATAGTAGTTCGTTTTCTCCCTGTCTTGTTTTTGTTTCTTTCAGGTTGCCTTTTTCTGTGTCTTTTTTTTTCCCCTCTGTTTTCTCTTGCTGGAAGCTTTCCATTGGTCTCTAGGAATTCTCGTTGCTCTGCTCCCGATTGAGAATGGGAGACAAGAAAGCTGACTGGAAGATCCAACTGTGGAATTGGGGCTTGTCCACGAAGGGCTTCGCCGTAAGCGGATCTGGATCTCCTGTGTTTTGGGAGAACTCTTCTGTTAGTACCTTCGGTTCTTTACTCTTGGGCTGATCTCATACCCAAAGAGTATTCTTCTAATTTCCTCTCTGGAATGTAAAAGTCCAGTTTTGGGAGTCAAATGAGTGTTCAAGAGAACTTTAGGAGAAGCACATATTTCTTACATATTTTCAGTGTGCTCTTCTCAACTGTGATAATCATCCTTTTGTCTACCCTTCATTTTACCTTCCAAGAGAGGAAACCTCCTTTCTTTAACCTGAATTGGGGAGGGACATTTACCTATGGAATAGACTGGAAACTAACTGCCTATTAAACCAATTTTACACTGTTCTTATTTTAGACTACCCTCGTGTATATCAAGAGATACCTAGTGCTGGCCTATCCCTGAACCTTTTTATTTTTATTTATTTATTTATTTATTTTGAGACAGAGTCTCACTGTGTTGCCCGCGCTAGAGTGCCGTGGCGTCACCCCTGAACCTTTTGAAGATTCTGTGGTATGAATTGGGTTTCTTCTTAGCTTTCCTCACTCTTAGCCTAGGACTCAGTTTTCTTAGACCTCTAAGTCAGTTACCACTTGAACATATTCTTCCCAGCTTCTAAACCTCTGTTTATCTTTTCTGTGTTTTTGTTCCCACTGCTTTTGTTGGTCAAGCCTCTGTTTCTTTCTCCTTATATAAATTTATGTTTACTATAGTTTTAGTGGGATTTGAGAGGGAGTGAAATTATGTATGTTCATTCTGCCATTTTAACCTAGTAACTGCCGTATATTTCTTTTTTCTCCTTTCCTTTCCTTTCCTCTCCTCTCCTTTCCTCTTTCCTTTCCTTTCCTCTCCTCTCCTCTTTCCTTTCCTTTCCTCTCCTCTCCTTTCCTCTTTCCTTTCCTTTCCTTTCCCTTTTTGAGACAAGGTCTCACTCTTGTTACCTAGAGTGCGGTGGCATCATCATAGCTCACAGCAATCTCAAACTCCTGGGCTCAAGTGATCCTCCTGCCTCAGCCTTCCGAGTAGCTGGGTCTACAGGCATGCGCCATCACACCTGGCCAATTTTTCTGTTTTTAGTAGCGGCAGAGTCTTGCTCTAGCTCAGGCTGGTCTCCTCCTGAGCTCAAGTGATCCTCCTGCTTCAATCTCCCAGAATGCTAGGATTACAGATGTGAGCCACCACACCAGGCCCATATATTTCTTAAAATGAAATTTGAATGAGGTATTTGTGGAGCTCTTGAAGCAATTTCAGGTTCTTCTGTAGGCCAAAGTTAGAGACATTGGACCTTGACAGGCTGATCTTGCTTTTGGCTGGATTTTGTCTGACTGAATGGGACCCATACTGAATTTATCAGCTTCTCCCTCAACCTGTTCGTCTTTCAGAATTCCCAATCTCAGTAAATGAAACCCCCATTCACCTCTTGACAAAAATGCAAATCAGTAGTGTCGCTCTTCTGTTTAAGATCCTTCAAGAGTTTCCCATTGTTCATAGAATAAAAATCAACATTATATACCTGGTTTGTTCGGCTCTACATGATTTTGCCCCAGACTGTTTCACTGGCCTCCTGTCTCTGCACTTACTTCCTTGCCCCCTGTGCTTCAGCGAAGGGGCCTCCCTTTCAGATTGTTGAAGTAGAACTGCTTTCTTCTTCAAGGGCTTTTGGGTCTGTGGTTTCATTTGCTTGAAATGCTAATACCTACATTTCCCTCCCCAACTACCATGCTCCTAGCTGTAGTCATGCCCAAGCCCAAGTCCATTGCTTATTAAATGCTCTCAGGACATTCCATACTGCTTCTTTATAGCATTTATCAAAATTGTTTTAAATTAGTTGTGTACTGATTATACAGTATTTGACCCCACTAAGTTTAAATTCTGTGAGTCCAGTGACCCAGTTTTTGTTGTTCATTGTTATATCCCACGCTTGAGTACAGTGGTTTACATACAGTAAATAAATGGTTACTGAATTAAACAAAAAACAAGGAGAAGCTTTATTGATATGCTAGAAAAAATTCCTGAATTACATATTAGAATAACTAAATTCTAAGATAACTGTGCTAGGTGAGTCACTTTGAGAAAATATTTTATAATTCTGAGTCTCATTTTATTAATCTGTGAATTGAGGAAGTGTGATTTATTGATTTCTAAGGTATCTTTCAACTCTACATCGTTTCCTAAAAGACTTCCCTATTTCCCTTCTATGCATTTCTTTTCCTGTTGCCCTTTATTTTTATTTCTTCTCCTACCTGATACTCATTCATCTCTTCTTTCTTATATTCACTCTTTTCTCTTTATTCTCTGTAACGTGAATATATCCCTTGATATCTGAATTCTTACTATCCAAATATTTGCTGTAATGATGTGGAAATTTTTACCCTTAATTGACTATTCAAATTAAAGTATTACTAAAAGAAACTCACGTATGTATTCTGGCCAAAAACATAAGTTGCAAATGAATGTAGATGAGAGAATATAGTGTAGACTTATTCCACTATCAGCTGTTTTCCCAGTAGGATTGTTTTGTGATTACGTATTTAAAGGTTTTTATGCAGTCATAATATCTTCTAACATAATGGAAAAGGCCGTGAAAAGTAAATGAGCCTAAGAGGATAAGAAAAATGCTTACCTCGAAGAAAAAATAGAAATGAAAAGGTTAATGAGAGACAAATGATAAAAAGGTGAAAGAAATAAACTTGGCCATGCATATGTCCCTATGCATATGATTTATTGATTTCTGAGAAAAATGAAATTATGATAATGGTGTTAGTTTTAGAAAGCCTGGTAGTTACTTTTATTTTGTTAAGTTTTATTGCATTCATTATGTATTTTTAACATTATTGTTTACCTTACAGTACATGTTTGTAATGTAGAAGGGATTGCAACTTGTATCTAATACTCCATCTATATTGTATGTAAACATATCCACTAACAAGTTCATTAAATATTAAATGACTTTCTATTGGTATTTTTACTTTGGAGCTTTTTGATGGATTATATATAGAGATTTAAGAATACTTAATAGCTGGGCACGGTGGCTGGTGCCTGTGGTCCTAACTACTCCAGAGGCTGAGGCCAGAGGATGCCTTGAGGTCAGGAGTTCAACACCAGCCTGGGCAACTTAATGAGACGCTGTCTCTAAAAAACTAAAAAGCCGAGTGTGGTCATGTACCCTGTAGTCCGAGGCTGAGGTGGGAGGATCACTTGAGCCCAGGAGTTCAAGGCTGCAGTGCGCTATGATTCGCTGTGCCATTGTACTCCAGCCTGGGCATCAAAGCGAGACAGTCTCTTAAAAAAAAAAAAATGCTCAATTATAATTGAGAGTTTTCAGTGGACCCAAACTAATTTTTTTTTTCCATTTAAAATCATAGAATACAATCTCTTGTTAAGTGAAAATTTGCCATTCATTGCATTTTCAGGAGTGAGTAAGAGGGATGTCTGTTCTATTTGTGTTAATTGTGTTGAAGAGAAAAAGCTAAATACTTCCTTTACTGCTTTTATAACCTCAACTTCTAGGTGTTTGTTCCCTCCCACTCCCTGGAGGTCAGGGGTTTTTGGTAAAAAGAAAGGTTTTTCAGTTCTAACATAAGTCAGCTACGTTGTGTGAGGGCCGAATTCATTGAATTGGGTTGTCTGGTTGCCAGTGAGCGACGATAGGGTTCTTTAGAGAAGCTGTGTTATCTATCTCCTTTATGGTTTTCACTGTAAGCTCAGTGATTTGTGATTCAAACCGGTTACAATTCAGAAAAGATGAATATTTAGCTCTGGATTCTATTCCAGTTGATACTACGAAGAGAGATAGAACTGTTAAAGATTTTTAATGCTCCCAGACTCTTGACAATTTTTACTTTTAATGCAGTCTGTCTTCTGCTTTCTTAGGTAGAGAGATAATGTCACAGCATTGGCTGTATAACCGATTGCTAAAAGCTCAAAAACTGATTTCTCAGTAGTGGTAAACTATTCACTTTCTCCCCTTTCCACTACGAATCATGTTCCTTTAAAAGCTCTGATTCTTTCCCCACGGCAGCTGCCCCTAAAGGAAAGTGATGAAATTCTATTCAAAAGGAGGCAAACGTGAAGGAATATATATTAATGCAGGAAGAAGTGCTAAATATATCAGAAGGAATGTGCACTAAATGGTATTTGAGATTCATTCTTAGTATAGTTCATTTTTCTACCAGTAACAAAAATATAAGCCATAAAGAAGATCTTGAGTTTTGATCATTGAATAATGTAACACTGTCGTCATATTTTAAGCACCAGACTAGTATTTTCTTACACTTTTCTTAAAGTAAAATACCTGACTATTTAAGGAAAACTTTCATATAGGCTTTTTTTTTCCTACTGAGGCTTAGTATATAAGTGAATTATTTTGAGTATTTTATATTTTTCTGTTTAGATAAAGAGGTTTAGTATTAACTGTAGGTTTAACTAGTCTGTTGGGGTCGAAGAGCGGCTGTGACGACTGCCGTCTTATCAGTGGCATCATTTGTCTCATTTCGTCCGCTTATCTCGCCCATACAGCTGCTTAAGCAGTCTTGGTCCAGTGTAGGGACTATGGAAGTTATTGCTGCTGCTGCTGCTGTTTTTCTTTTTTGTCATTGTTGTTCATTTGTTTGTTTGTTTTTGAGGGACAGGGCCTGTTGCCCAGGCTGGAATGCAGTGACTTTTCACAGGCACGATCATAGCACACTATAGCCTCGAACTCCTGGGCTCAAGAGCTTCTCCATCTTCAGCCTCACGAGTAGCTGGGGCCACAGGCACACGCCACTAATCCTGGTGGAATTTACTCTTTCTAATACATGTGTAAGAAGTGGAAGAAAACCGTATGATCTGCTCTGGCTGCATTTCATGACATACGTTATCAGGGCAGTTCAGGTAATAGAATCAAATTAACATGAGCCCTTCTGTGAAGAGAAGTCTTACCTTTATCAAACATTGCATTATCTACTATAAATAAGTCACGCTTTCAAGAAACTTATTACTTTGTTACCAGATAAGTCACTCTGCCCTGCCATAGAGCATAGTTAGAGCCTCCTTGCTGCGCTGCGGTGCTGCTGAGACTGAGAGGGAAGCAACAGAGGGGCTCTTTGCACATGTCAGACCAAAGGGAGTCACTGACCAGAAAGAAGTGTCATGTCGTCTCCTTCTCTTAACCAGGGTGATGGTGAGTGTAGTAGATTTGCTCAGTAGACACCAGTGATCAAGTGGCATGGAAATCAATCCTCTGTCGTTGAGAAAGAAATTAAAATAGTTAGCTAAGGTTAAAAAATAAAATGTAAATTCATTTCAACAAATAGCTGTGGTCTCAGAGTGAATTTATGATAATATAAGGATTAAGCATATTTCCATAAAGACAAACATGTCTGACCTAATGGCTTCATATCTTAAACATTACTGAATCACTTACTACTCAGTGTCCTTATTATTCATAAAGGTGAGTGTGGCCATATTTAAATCTACGGGGGCCACTGATTCCTAGGAACTGTTAGGGAAACTTCCATGTATACTAGGGGAATTTCTGTGCTGATTCTGCTTAAAACCTCAAAGCAGCTAAAGTAGACACTGACACCTGTCAGCCTTGCAAGCTAAAACTGCAGAACAGTTGAACAAAACTACAAGCCTGTGTGATTATACTGTTTGTTATAAGCCTATCATGACTGTACTGCATGTAAAAACTGCTATTAATTGGCTAACTTTTAATCCTTTTACCAATTGGTTAACTTTTATACTTGTGTGTGTTATTGGATAAGACTAACCCCCCCAAAAAAGAGTATAAAACCTGACAAAAGCCCGGAAGAGGTGCTCAGATTTTGGCAGGCTTGACCTCAGTCTGGGCCGCCGGCAATTAAACTTTCTGACCCTCCAACTCTCTGCGTGCCGCTCGGTTATTCCCCTGGGACCGGCCATTGACACTTGCCATAACGGAACGATACTATAATTTGATCGCCTAAATGTTCATTGTATGTCAGGACAAAACAAAGTTCACAGGCAATACATGTTGAGTGTTTGTAAGTCTGAGAAAACTTGTGTGTATGTGCTGCTGAAGCGAGCACTATCTGAGAAAACTTTTGTTGATTGTTCTGGAAACAGGGTATTTTCTGACATTTTCACAGAATATGGAGGATGGGAAGGTAATGAAAAGGATAAAATAAATAAAATTAAACTTTATTTTAATGACCTGACTGGGTTTGCCTTTCCCTTCTTTACTTTAAGGATGAAAGAAAGTGACTTAGTTGATGACAGCTACGCTCGATCTTAAGCAGGCAGTATTAATATGTTTATAAAATAATTTGATCATATATTTCCAATATATCGTGAGCTGCTCCTCAGCAGCATGTTACGGTTATTGGCGTGGTTAAGAATCATCTCCGCCCAACAACACTAACATTATTTCTCCCACTGTGGCAGAAATCGCCTATAGAAGATAGCCAAGAGTATGCCATATTTTTAAAGCTGTATGGCAGAGGCAAGGATTGTATTGTTTATTAGAAAAATAAAGAAGTGCCTTTTAAAAATGTAGCTTGTTAATTGGCCTTTTAATATGATATTAAACATGACCATCTTTTAAAACTGTTTTAAACATTTTAGTGAAAAGAAAAATAGCGTCTCGTGTATTTAAAGCAATTAATGTTTTTAGCAATCTTAGGTAGCAGTGTTCTGTTCTAACACGTCGACTGTCACACCGGAAAAAAAATTCTTTCTCCTTGGTATCATGTTGTTTTATCTGGAAAATAGAATAAAAACTTCAGAAACAAAACGATCCTTTCTAATTTAATGAAAAATTTAATGAAAAACAAAGTTGATTGACTTGTATTCATTTAGAATTGTTTTTAGAATTAATTCATCAATATTAATTGTAACAATAAGAACATCAATAAGATTTTCGTGAACCAGCTGTAGGGTTTTGCCCACGTTTTGCTTCATAAGGCCACGGGCTCAAAACTAGCATGAGTTAAAATACAACTCACATGACAGTTAATGTGTTAAAGTTATTTAGATGTTTTTACTTCTATAATAAAGTAGTAACTCTTAATTCTGAGCCTTTATAAAGTAATGTTTGCATTTTGACTTTGGGTTCAGAACCAAAACAAGTCTGGTCATTGACATTTCAGAGTAAGGAAGAATTTGCGATTTCTAAGCCAGGTGAGCTGTGGTGAAGGAATAAAATCAAACAGACAGACACCCAAAATATGGGTCTGTCTTTCCACAGCAGTTCAGACTTGTACAGTTTATACCAATTATTTGTTGGGAATGTGTTTCTCTTTTAATGTATTAAAACCTCCCCCTAAATAGATATATTTCCCAAAACGATGTTGTTGTTTTCTTTTTCTTTTTTTTAGGCTGGCACTAAGAACAGTTGAAAGATTCTCCAGACTGAATGAAACATTAGGGTTTGTGTTAAGCAGGAAGATTTTCTCTACAGAATCCGTCTATAAAGCTTGCTCTGGAAGGCAGCAAATAGGCTCAGGATTTTACCAATTGCATTTAACTTACAATGTTGGAATTTTTAAAAACGTGACTAGTAAATGACTGGATTCAAAAGCAACTCAGATGAACTTCTAAAGAGCTGTAATATACAAAATAAAAATTCCCACAATTTTTTCTTTGACATTCTCCATATTTTGACCATAGGTTTGTTATTTTCCTTTCTCTTTTATCTCTATTTCTGCTTCCAATCAGATCCCTTTGTTTACTCTTCTGCTGTAAATTTTTTGAGATACTTTCTTAAGTCTGGAAGAGGCAAGTTGCTTATCCCCTAAGAGAAAATGTGTTGAGACACACACACACACACTTTCCAGCTAATGGATTTTCCACCCCTGTCATATCATTTTGATTCATATTCTTGGTCAAGTGATAGGAGGACAGGCCATGATACTCCTTTTTCCCCCAGTGCTTGTCAGGAAGGGTTAACACAAGAGAGGTCCACTGTTATTGTTGTTCTTGTTTCCTTGCCAACTAGTTACTGAATATATATTAGCATTTGAAGGGGCCCAAAGTTTAGACTTACTAGTAGGTTAAATGACTTAGTGTTCTGAATGCTGTTTTGAAATTGTTTGGAAATAATGAATTGCATTGAACCCTTCAAATGAGCTTCTGTTTTAGATTTTCTTTCTTCCCTTTTTGAAAACCATCTGTGTTGGACTTCCCTGATAAAACTAAAGCAGAATTACAGTTCTATAACCTATTTTATAAGCATTTATCAATTTATATTTGTATTAATTGCTCTTTTATTCTCTCATCTCTGTTGTGTTATTCTTATTTTTTTTTTTTTTTTTTGAGACAGAGTCTCACTCTCTTGCCTGGGGCGAGTGCCGTGGCATCAGCCTAGCTCGCAGCAACCTCAAACTCCTGGGCTCAGGCAATCCTACTGTCTCAGTCTCCCGAGTAGCTGGGACTACAGGCATGAGCCACCATGCCCGGCTAATTTTTTTCTAGATATATTTTTAGCTGTCCAATTAATTTCTTTCTATTTTTTGGTAGAGATGGGGTCTCGCTCTTGCTCAGGCTGGTCTCGAACTCCTG
>CAUYSK010055734.1:0-20354 GCA_963575035.1 Avahi laniger | reverse complement strand
AAATATATATGCAATATATTGTATGAAAGCTAGTATATGATTTATAATAAGTATTATATTATATGGTATAAATATATAATTATAATTATATATTATAAATAATTATATTATAAAATATTTATGTGATATGTCATGTTATATATATCATATAACAGATAATATATACATATATTACATATATTGCACATTATACATATATAATATCACAGATATTGCATATATATTATATAATGTATGACATGTATTGATATATCATAGATGTTATTTATATTATATAATATACATATATTACATATATAATGCATAATATATTATATGATATATAATTGTATAATTATATGTAATGATATATTTATTATATATAATATATATTCTTATTTTATATATTGTGTATAATTATATTATAAAATATTGTATATACACACAATTGCTAGCCAGTAGGCACACCGAGTCAAGTAATCTGCTTTGTAATTTTAATGAAGCTTCAGCTCTCTCTCTTTTCAGTGATCCAATACCTTTTATGAAAAGTTCGCCATAGGAAAATCAACAATGTCCTAAAAGTAAGTTTTAGTAATTGATATAGTAGATTGCAGACTGAAAAAAAATCAACAGGGGCCTGGCACAAAGCTGTTTCCAAATCAACTTCTTTCAGGTGCTGCTTTGGAAGGTGAAGGATGTCGACATCTCTGGCTCCTGAAGTCCTGTTTATTCAAGGACAATTGAATTGTCTGTACGATACTAGTTCTAACTATTCCTCATAGCTCGAATGACAGTATCTCATCAAGGAAAAAAAAAATTTCCAAAATCAACTGTGCTAATTAACAAATCATGCATTGTTGATCCTAGAAAAACTTAGCCACATAACCAAAGCATGTAGAGGCATGGCCTCTGGGGTGAGTAGGCAGCTCCCCACCCCTGAAGTGCATGTTCCCTGTTAGGTGCACCGACCTAAGATGCTCCTAAGTTGTTGACTAGAACTAGCAAATATATGCTATGCTTAATGCTTTGAAGAAAGTACAGACTACAAAAGAGTTTCACAAAAGAAATTCTGGTATCAGCAGCTAATTCTTTCACCATCTTGATATATTCTTCCACAGGTTTATAATTCATGTGCTCAATATTGGTCAATCTTAAAGAAAAGGAGGACAGGGATTTCACTGGGTCCAAAAGTGATAGGTGAAAGAGTCTTTGTGGAATAAAAGAAAATGGGATGTACAAAATGAAAGAAAGGCTTACCAAGTAAACAAGACTGAGACAAGTACAAATTGGACTAGGAATTAAGATGCGGAGAAAAAGAGATTAAGATGAGATCTGAGGTAAAGAAAATGCATTTATATTTATGATTTTCTTTGATAGCGATTAGTGAGTGAATTGAAAGCACAGTTTGTGTATTCCTGGATTGTTTGCTCACTGTCTGCGGGACATTTCTCTGGATATCAATGTCTTTATCTGTCAAAGGAATACAATAATCCATTCCAGATGGTGCTATTGTCAGGATAAAAAAATATCAGGTGTGGGACCTGGAAAACTGTAATTTTAATATGCTTCCCAGGTCATTTTGGTGCTTGCTAAAATTTGAGGATCCTAGGATTGGAAGAAAAGGAAGCATCATTATTTGCAGACCAGGCTGCGTAGGAAATCTTGTGAGGTATTTAATAGCAGCAAAGGCTCCACCTGTTCCAGTCCTAAAGCTGTATTTTTGGAAGAAGTCATAGAGCATTGCTTAAAAATTATTAGAAAAAGTACCCAGGATAAGATTCTCTGGGAACACGTGTCTATATTCTGGTAGGCCTCCCCCAGGGGAAACACTCACATTTTCTGATAAAGAAAGGAAAGGAAGATTTGGGAAGCCACTATTACCTAGACCCCTCTATCAGCAGACCTTCTTGCTGCCCATTCCAGAATACACTATTTTCACACTAATTTATTCTGAAGTTTTGGTTCTCTTCTAAGAAGAGAAAGATAAAAAAGATCCAGCAGGTATACTATATTATTGTTCTTTATTTTGTTTAATAAACCAACTTGACATTTTGTTGACATTATTTTTATTGATGTATACGAGAGAAGTTACTAAGTAAAAAATGGTTTTAGTCAGGTTGAGAGAATGCATTCACGTTTTACAATCCATACATATATATAATACATATACATATACATCTCTCTGAATATGTACACATGTACAGATAAACATTAATATAACAAACATTATGTATTAATATATGTACACATATACATTCTTCCACAACAAATAATCCTTTATTTTACTTGCAATGAAATGTTAAGAGGATGAATACGCTAATACTTATTAACAGATTAAATAACCCCGAACTAGATTTTGGACTAAGTATGACACTGTTACGAGACTCCTTTTAATAATCATCTTTCTGAAGCTTAGTCCTCAAAAGATGACTGAACTCTTTGTAAACTATTCATGGATTCCATCCAGAGTCTTCTTCAGGCCATAAATAAAAATTAGAAAGGCAGGTCAGAAGTCTTAGATTTACCTACCAGATCTCTCAATGCTCAAAAATAAACACTTTCAAATTTAGCACTTACAAAGTAAACTAGTATCTGTCCTACTTAAGGTTAATTTTTAAAAGTCAATTGAGATAATGTGTGTGAGAGAATTTTTTTTTATTCTTATAAGAATAAAAAAATATTCTCTAAACATTTGTTATTAAGTATACCCATTCTTCACGTTCTACCTTTACGCTTAGGAAATTTTACTTTCAGTCTGATTTCTCCACAACCACATCTGATGACGTAGTCTTCCCAACTCTCAGTAGATGTGCACTCCACAAATGCTGACACAGTTGAACAGAGCCTAAAGAAAAGAGGAAAACGAGTCCTTATTTTTTGATTTTACTTATGTTTTATTTCAAAATATTAGAGGGGTTCAAATGTTTTTGTTACATGGATACACTGTATAATGCCAAAATCAGGGCTTTCAGTGTGTCTGTCACAAGGACGGGGTTTACTGTATAGGAAGGTAAATTTTTAATCCTTCACACGCCCATCTTGGTTTCCAGTGTCTTTATATGTCTTTGTGCCCATGTGTACCCATCGTTTAGCTCCTACCATTATTGAGAACATGTGGTGTTTGTTTTTCCATTCCTAAGATACTTCACTTAAGATAATGGTCTCCAGTTCCATCCAAGTTGTTGCAAAAGACATTATTTCATTCCTTTTTATGTCTGAGTAGTACTTCATGATATATATATATATATATATATATATATATATATATATCACATTTTCTTTATCCACTCATGAATTGAGGGACATTTAGGTGGATTTTCTATGTTTTGTGAATTGTGCTGTGATAAAATCAGAGTGCAGGTGTCTTTCTGATAAAATGATTTCTTTTCCTTTGGGTAAATAACCAGTAGTGCTAGATTGATTGATAGGTCTACTTTTATAATGTCTCTTTGAGGAATCTCCCTACTGTTTTCCATAAGAGTTGTACTAAGTTGCATATGAAAAAATGTTCAACATCTCTAATCATCAGGGAAATACAAATTAAAACCACAATGAGATACCACCTTACCCCTGTCAGAATGACCATTATTAAAAAGTCAGGAAACTGAGTCTTTAAAACCAAAGCACATTTTATAATCAAATGGGAGAGAATTAATTACCTGTTGTTTGACTGAAATACTCTTAATTCCTGTTTCATAGTGAATAATATGGCTTGACTTCACCTCACCTAATAATTTTATCTTGAATTGGTAGATATTCTGTTTAACGGGGTAAAAACCACTATGGCTATTGTTTCAAGCTTCTAATGAACTAAACACATGAAAGCTCCAAATTATTTTTCTTTTAAGTTAGTCTAAACTATACAATAACCAAAGAATAGATTTCTGAAGTAACAGGCCAATGATTGCTTGTGATTTTAGGGCAGTTCAGTTCAATTTCTGTGATACTATGTATTTTAATAAAAACAAATAACTCAGATTTCTTTTTCTATAGAATTATACATATATATTTGAAGACTTTTTGATCATTTGTCTCATTTTTTTATTGTTTATTCTTATATTTGTATCGAATAGTCAGAAAACTAACAGTTGATGGCATTTACAGCAGCGTAGCACTCTCTATGAAATTTAGAAGTTTGGATTTACAAAGTCACCCCCACATAAGGCAAACATTTTTTCCTCTGTCTTATGTTTGTTGCCACCAGGTGATTAGTGATTCACTAAGATTTTCCCATGTAAACATTAAAGGAAAAAGGAATTCTTTTAACACAGTTTAAAAATTAAATGTATATATTAAATATAAACATAAATATGAGTATAAATATTAACATTAAATTATTAAACATGTATAATAAGGTTTCTGGTGGTCTAGGTGCTGAAGAGACCAAGACAAATGAGACAAATGTGCCTTGTTGTCAAAGAGACTACATGCTGAAGTGGAATATGACAACGAACAAACAAATTTAACAATATCATGTCAGATTGTGATAAAGATTATGAAGCAGATAGTCAAGGTGCTATGGTAAGTGCACTGCAAATTGGAGGGCATGGAGTGGTGTCTTTGGGGAGGTGAACCTGGAGTTAAGAACAAAGGATGAGAAAGTGTCAGCACATGAAGAGCTGGGGAAAAGCCTTTCAAGTAGATGGAACATTAAATGCGAAGAACTTGAGATGGGGAAGAGTTTAGGTTTTTGATAACCAGAAAGGAAATGCGTTTGCCTCAAGTTGATTGAGCAAGGGGAGAATGGTACAAGACATGTTTGGAGAGGTAGGCAAGGACCAGATAGCAAAACATGTTATTAAAATATACCAAATTCCTAAGTATAAATTTAATGCCCATCATATATGTGATTGCAACTGGTATTAATAATTTGCAAAATTGGAGTATCTTTCACATCTTGCATTAAGTGAAATTCTTTTTCTCTTTTTCTAACAAATATTTGTTGTGTACTTTGTGCCAGACACAGTTCTAGGATCCAGGAGTAATGAACTAGAAAGATAGAAGCCTGTCTTCTTGGAACTTGCCTTTAATTCTCCTTCTTTGTGTATAGTGTTTTGAGTGCCAAAAGATGACAGTGACAGCTTTTGGGTTTCCCACTTGCAACTCTATTTTGTTGACTGTTCTAGCTGTGCTACCAAAAGTCTTATGTAGGTTTCACTAATCCTAGAAATTAATAGTTCTTATACTCTCCTTTCATAGAAAAAAATTTTCCCCTAATGAAGTCAAATTTTGATATTATAAGAATAACAGTTCCTCACTCTGATGGACAACAGAAAGTATTGATAGAATGTGAAACTACTAATTGAGCTTACATCTGAAATGGTATTGCTTATGATAGCTGTTCCCTAAAGTGGGCTTCTATTCCCTTTCTGGATGGCAGTCATCCATTAATTCCTTGGTATTGTGTAATATGAGTGTTTAACATGATGCAGAATAAGACTGCCTCAGCCGTCCTAAATAACCCAGCATTTTCTACCCTATAAATAATTTGGAAATAAGATACAGAATAGTTGTACAATACAGACATGATAGTTTCTTTATAACTTTAGATCCCTTTCTATAACAACACCTCTCACTGGATGGATTTTTTTAATGATGACAATTTTATCTCTAGCATGATATGTAAATACTACTAGAGGTCTCCCAATTTTAGGTCATTTTGGCAAGAATTTCAATTATAAGACCAGGTTGACCAAAAAATATGTTATGAAAAGAGAAGACTATGAATTGAAAGGGTTTTTTAATTTAACTTTTATTTATTTTTAATTGACATATAATTGTACATATTTATGACATTCCATAAATTGTTATGGAAAACAATAACATGCAATAAATTGTTAACTATAGATGACTATAGTTAACTATAGATGACTATAGTTAACAATTTATTGCATAGTTGAAAATAGCTAGAAGGAAGGATTTTGAATGTTCTCACCATAAAGAAATGATGTTTGAAGTGATGAATATCAAATTACCCTAATTTGATCATTACACATTTATACAGGTATCAAGAGGTTACATTTTAAAG
This sequence comes from Avahi laniger, assembly GCA_963575035.1. Taxonomy (NCBI): domain Eukaryota; kingdom Metazoa; phylum Chordata; class Mammalia; order Primates; family Indriidae; genus Avahi; species Avahi laniger. Next base: position 14,347 of record CAUYSK010055734.1, on the reverse strand, counting down.
TTCACAAAACTAAAACCCTGAAGGGATGAAGGAAAAGTGACTTGAGAAATGATAATTACAGGATAATAGTTGATAATTAAAATAACTATCAACAAACAAGTAAGCACAAAAATGAAGACATAGTGGGTTTCATAGCCAAAACAATACAGTTCTCTGATCTTTATGAAGACAATGTAAAATTTTACTAAGGTTTTCCCTGCAGCACATCACCAGGACTGCCCTAAAAGAGTTTAAACAATGTCTATTCTCCTTATTTTGTTTATAGTTCTAGGTGTAAAGTAAAACCTTTGAGTTAGAAAGTTAGTATGGGCAGAATTTTTATATATATGAAACTTAATTTGGAAACTGTCATCAAATATGCAACAAATGGCTCCAAGGGTCACTTGTAGGAGGCATTTCTCAAATAACTTTAATAAAGTTAGTATGATTTATAAGTATCATATATTGTTTCATAATAGGTTTCATTTTATTTCTATTTCTTCATTCGCTATGGTTATATAGGTGGCATATGAGGTCACAGTGGGTCAAGAATTTTATAGATGATTTGATTTTTAACTCAACAAATATATAATGCCAGGAAGATAAACAGCAGTTGAAATTTTAAGTGTATTCATAATTAAAGGCATACTTCAGCAAGCTGACATTAGAAGTACATCATAGGAATTATTTTAAAAAAACTCTGACTCAGTGAATAGTATATCTTCAATGAAGCTGTTCTTCCTCAATCCGCATCTGTTTTGGGGGGCCCACCTCTGTTCTCCCATGGCAACCCGAGCATTTCCTCTGTTTACATACTTATCCTGAATTATGATATAATAGCTAATGGCAAAGAATTCTTGAATTTTTATTATGCCCTAGTGCTGGGCTGAGTAATACATCACACAATATTATTAAATCCCTAAAACAAACAACTTCTGGGTTAGATTTTAGTATCTCCATTTTACACCAAAGGAAATGGTCTTTGAGAAATTAAAAATCTTGTGCAAGCTCACATGGACAGGAAATTCTGGAAATGGATTAAAATTGGGTTTAAATCTTATGTCTGTTTTAAAGCTCATCACTTCTGTTTATTTGTCTGCCTTTCTATTATAATCATGACTTTTTATAAAGTCAAGAGGTGTAGACTTTTATTTTTGTTTCTTTTTTTTTCTTTTTTCTTTTTTTTTTTTTTTGAGAAAGAGTCTCACTGTGTTGCCTGGAGTAGAGTTCCGTGGCGTCAGCCTAGCTCACAGCAACGTCAAACTCCTGGGCTCAAGCGATCCTCCTGCCTCAGCCTCCCGAGTACCTGGAACTACAGGCATGCGCCACCATGCCCGGCTAATTTTTTCTATATATTTTTAGCTGTCCAATTAATTTCTTTCTATTTTTGGTAGAGACGGGGTCTTGCTCTTGCTCAGGCTGATCTCGAACTCCTGACCTTGAGCGATCCACCTGCCTCCGCCTCCCAGAGAGCTAGGATTACAGGCATGAGCCACCATGCCCGGCCAAGAGGTGTAGACTTTTGGCACAGGAATTTCAACAGAGCCACTATTCCTGCAACATGCAAAAAAATAAAAAAGTTATAGGAGTTGAAAAAAACTATTCACTCTTCCAATCCACTGAAAACTTGCTACATTCACTGAAAATACTACATAAATCATGACTGAAGTACTTCCCATTGATGTATGGTGGTGCCAGCGTTGAGGCTTTTAGACTTGGGCATATTTGCAGCTTATATTTAAAATAATGAAGCTTCACCATTTATATTCTGTGAAAAGTGATCTTTAATCCTGACTTTTGAATAACTTGGGTAAATTTTAAAGAAAGCACAGATGTGTGGGCCTCACTCAACATCAATTAAGTCAGTATTTCTAAATACGAAGCCCCACCATCAGAATTAAAAAAAAAAAAAAATTTTACTCCAGTGATTCTCCAGTTGAGAACCACTCTTAGCAATAAGTGACACCTTCCTTGCAATCTTACGTTCAAGAAAGCTAATTTTCTTTTTCTAGAAATTAAAGATAGTAATACGTTACATTGGACACAAGAAAAAAATAACACATACTTCGTAGTTAGTGTCCATACTTCCAAGAGATAAGCGGGACTGGAGCCTAGTAAACAAAATGCATCGTATTTCCTGAATGCTTGTAATTTAAATCTATGTGGTTGATTTGACTTTATGAGAAGCAAGCTGCTAGTAGCTAGGTCCACAGCCAGCTGGTAGAAGATGCTGAAGCTATGTCTATACAGCTACAGCCCCTTGAGTGTTTTAACCCAGTTTTTCAGATAATCACCTCATAGCTTACACCATTTTACATAGATTAGAGAAGTGAACTTTATATTTTGAAAGATTAGTTGCTTTTCAAACTTAGGTCATAGTATATATTTGCTTGGACTGTATTCATTCAAGCTGTGTGGGACCTTGTGCAAACTTTAGCAAGTTGTTTAACTTTCTGTGCTTCACTTTCTTCATCAACAAAATAGGGATACAGTAATAACTACAGTTATTTTCTGTTTCGCAGTTTACCTGCATTGTATTAACCTTCAACAAACACTATAAGGTCGCTATTAATTATTTTGTTCATTTTACAGGTGAAAAAACTGAGGTACCGTGAGATTACGTTTAATGGTATAGAGCTCATAAACAATGGAGCTTGAAACCAATGCCGGACAGTTCACTAGACCAGGCATGCTTTACTGACCTAGACAGCACCATAATTATACTATTCAAAGGACTTTTTAGAAAATTCTGTGAGATAAAACAGTAGTTTCCAAAATACTGATGCCTGCCTCCTACCCCTGGACATTCTGTTTCATTGCTATGTGGTAAAAACTGGGCTACAGAATTTTTTGAAGCTTCTCAGGTGTTTCTTATTTTTTGTTGGGGGTGGGGAGGAGAGTGTTGCTCTGTCACCCGGGCTAGAATGTCATGGCATCAGGCTAGCTCACAGCAACCTTGAACTCTTGGGCTTAAGCAATTCTGCTACCTCAGCCTCCTGAGTAGCTGGGACTACAGGCATGACCACCATGCCTGGCTAATTTTTTTCTTTTTTTAGTAGAGGCTAATTTTTTCTATTTTTAGTAGAGACGAAGTCTCATTCTGCTTACTCAGGCTGGTCTCGAACTCCTGACCTCAAGCAATCCTCCGGCCTTGGCCTTCCAGAGTGCTAGGATTACAGGTGTGAGCCATTGGCCCCTTTCTATCTGGGACAACTGTTGGCAGGGAGGTGAGGAACTGCAAGAGAGCCCAGGCTGGGGCTGCACTGCTGACATCTTCAAGTCTTGTTGGGATCACCAACCTTCTAGCAAGTTTGATGCAGCACAGCACAGTACAGTGCTGGTGACTCTTTTCACGATTACTATGGCAGCAAGGAGCCCCAGAGGTGGCTGCCTGGACCCTTTGGCTTTCCTCTCTGGTCCCAGCACTAGTCTGGGCACTTGGATGCAGGTCTCCAAGCCCGAGTGTTAATCTAGAAGGATGCAAGCTAACAGCTGGGTGCTAGGATAAAATAATAACATGCAGTAGTTTTAGGGTTATGACATTTTTCATTTAAAAACTCAAGTAAACCTAACTTTATTATTTGAGACAAAGTCTTGCTTTATTACCCTGGCTAGAGTGCAGTGGTGAGATTATAGCTCACTACACCCCTGAACTCATGCGCTCAAGTGATCATCCTGTCTCAACCTCCTGGAGTCCCTGGGATTATAGGTGTGCACCACCACACCAACTAATTTTTTTTTTTTTTTTTTTGTAGAGAAAGAGTCTCCTGGGCCCGGTGCCTGTGGCTCACATCTGTAATCCTAGAACTCTGCGAGGCTGAGGCAGGAGGATTGATTAAGCTCAGGAGTTAGAGAAAGTGTCTCCCTGTGTTGCCCAGGCTGGTCTTGACCTCCTGGCCTCAAGTCGTCCTCCTCCTTAGCCTCCCAAAGTACTGGGATTACAATAGGCAGCAGCCACATTGGCCATAAACCTAACTTTAAATACCAAGGGAACAGTATGTCTATCACAGACCCTTTTGTCACCTCTAATCACTCCAGTTTTAAATAAGCATTTCTGATAATGAAATTAATGTGAAGCTGAATTTATAAAAGGTTATTAACTATTTTTTAACAATTTATTAAAATAGTTGACTTATTTTTCTTTTTAATCTTTCTTCTAGAGGCAGGGTGTCATCCTGTCTCCCAGGGGGATCCTTGAACCTCAGCCTTCTGAGTAACTGGGACTACAAGCACTCACCCACCAGGCCCAGCTGATTTTTTTTTTTCCCAGTAGAGAATGAGTCTTGCTGTATTGTCCAGGCTGGTCTTGAACTCCTGGCCTCAAGATATTCAACTGCCTTTGCCTCCCAAAACACTGGGGTTATAGGTGTGAGCACTGCTTCAGGACCACTGACTTTACTTTTAGAAGGTAAAAAGTGTAGGTGAAATGAACTTGAGACATTTTAAATCCAAATTGATAGAGAATCAAAATTCCAAGTGAGGCTACAACACAGAACTAAAACTCAATGTGTATGTTGTTTGTTTTCTTCTATGTCTGTGGTCCCCAACCCCAATGCATGGCCTGTTAGGAATCAGACCCTGCATCACCACCTGAACTCTTTTCCCCTCACCCCCATCCCTCATGGGGACGCCCCCCTCCATCTGTAGAAAGATGTCATGAAAGATTCCTAAGTCATGAAACTTAGGAAACAGGGCCACATAGTAGAAGGTGAGCAGTGGATGAGAGAGGGAAGCTTCATCTGTATTTACAGGCTCCCCATCACTTGCATCACCACCTGAGCTCTGCCTCCCCCCACCGACTCCTCCAACCCCCACCACCCCGTCTGTGGAAAAATTGTCTTCCATGAAACTGGTCCCTGGTGCCCAAAGGTTGGGGACCACTGTTTTATGAAATGCCCACATGACCAGAATGCCAGGTTCTTTTACAAGCTGTTTCCACTATATTCACCAAACTAAATGTAACCAATCTATTTTATGTCCATGTGTGACTTTTATATTTTTTTCAATATTTAACCCTCAACTATGTAGCTTTATAGAATGTTTTAGTATTTGAAAGGGCAAGTCTACTCTCAGTTTTTTAAACTTTTCAGTTGGCAGTCTTGATCATTTCTACATGAAACTATTTAAATACATAGAAAATTGGTTGAGCAAAAAGGTATGTAGAGATGGCTTCCAAAGATAAAGATACTGGTTTTGTTCTATTTCTTTTTTTTTTTTTTTTGAGACAGAGTCTGGCTCTGGAGCCCTGGCTAGAGTGCCGTGGCGTCAGCCTAGCTCACAGCAACCTCAAACTCCTGGGCTCGAGCAATCCTCCTGCCTCAGCCTCCCAAGTAGCTGGGACTACAGGCATGCGCCACCATGCCCGGCTAATTTTTTTCTATATATATATTTTTAGTTTTCCAGATAATTTCTTTCTATTTTTAATAGAGACGGGGTCTCACTCTTGCTTAGGCTGGTCTCGAACTCCTGACCTTGAGCCATTCACCCGCCTTGGCCTCCCAGAGTGCTAGGATTACAGGCGTGAGCCACGGCGCCCAGCCTGTTCTATTTCTTAAGCAAGGTACACTAGTGCTCAGTATAACGTACCTGTAGTTTAAAGAATATATATATGCAAGAGTATATTTTACCAATTAAAAAAAAGGATATTAGAGATGGGAAGATACAATCTATGTCATTCTATGCCTACATGATCTCTGTTTGGGAACTGTGGGCCAAGGCCTTTGTCTATTCTGTTCAGGACAAGGAAGGAGCAAGAAATCATCGAGGAGGCTGCTGCAGGAACAGAACAGAGTACTAAGGTTTGAACAGGGTGATATCAAGGGACAGACCAGGTGGATAGCAGGATAGGTGAGCCCTTAGAGCAGCTTTGTTCAGTAGAAATATAACGTGGGCTACATATGTAACTTTGAACATTTTGGTAGCCACATTTTAAAAAGGGAAAAAAAACAGGTAAAACTTGTTTTAATAATGTATTTTATTTAACCCAGTGTGTTCAATATTATTTCGACATGCAACTGTTATACAAAAGTTGAGATGTTACTTTTTAAAAGACTAACCTAATGATAGCACATCTCAATGTAGCCACATTTCAATTGTTTTTAGATACGTGTGGCTGGAGGCTACCATCTTAGATCACACAGCCTTAGATTCCGGAAAGATCCGAAATGGCAGAACCAGAGGTATGGGGGTACATGGTCCATATTATTTCCCCTTTAAGGCGTTCCAGAAGCAGCTCTGGAGATTTACAATCACCACCGTGAAAATCTACAGGATACGCAGAAAGTAAAATTTCTCTTTGAATTCTAGAAGACCCAGGCCAAGGCATTTCATTTCACCTTTTCCTGATTTGTTTGGCTTTAGAATTCGTTGTCTCTTTGGTCTGTGGCAATAGCTGCAGATATGGTGGGATAGCTATTACTGAATCGAACTAGTAATTCAAGAGTTCCTTCTGAGCAGCTCTTTTTCACTGTCTCCAAGTTTACAAATCACCTGCTGGTCCCACACTGCTCACCCTTCAGGAATTACCTGAAGTTGGAAGCCTTTAAGGAGTTTCATGAAGGTAAGAATTGAGCTTTGCTGGACCTAGCCCATTCTGTGACCATTGGCGTGTTTCTCACCATTGTGGATCAGAAAGCTGATCCCCACAACTTTTTCAACTCACATAACCAAAATATGTATGATCATCTTTCCTGGAACCAACACTTTGAGTTTCACCTATCAATATGGTCTCTTCTTCCTCCTTAAACACCCAAGAAATGGAAACTCTATATCATACTGAAATTATAGAGGTCATCAAGCCAAGCCAGCTGCCCAGCATGGAGGAGTAGGAGAGGATGCCCTATACCAAGAGTCCCAAGAGCCAAAGGTTTCAAATATTGCCCATGTGCTTTTCACATGCTGTCACTCAGCCCACCAGTTTCCAAGAGGATACCCCATCTAAGCACTTAATCATCTCTTTGCTCTGGCCCAGTTTGATTCCATCTGGTTTAAAACAAAAATCCAGAGACTTTTGATTCTATCCAGGAGTCAGAATGATTGAGGAATTGTTCTTTCATCCTAGGGTCAAAAATAATTTGGCCATTTAGTTCTTCTTTAGACAAAAACTACAGAAGTCTGGAAACACTTCTTTTATGGTACAGGATCTATAAATTTATTGAAATTGAATAACACAACAGCCTTCCTAGGCTGGGGGCTACCCTTCCCAAGCCATTTCCCACACTCTAGAAGCACAAATGGAGCTTGCACAGTAAGGAATTTTTAAAAAATAATTTCTATTCTGAAATCACACACTGTCACAACATCATCATGGACTAGAATATTTCTAACCCTTCACATTGTAAGTATTCCTTTTACAGTTGTTCCCTGCTTTCTGTCCCTACCTGGGGGGGTCCAGTACTTTTGCTTGACTAATCCTGAAGGGGAGGAGATACTGTAGGGGAAGGGGTTGAGGGCTCCTTATAGCTATTGGCACCACCCCCAGAGCGTTGTCCCTTACCACAGCGTGGTAGATGGTCCATTTCAATTGGGGGGTGGGCAGGGCTGGTGCAAAAACAAAAGGGATACGATAGATGAGGCAGGTTGGGGCAAGTTCCTGTAGGCACAGGTCTCCACTGCCCTTCCTGACCTCAGCTTACACTGTCTCAACTGGAGAGTGGGGGGCTAGTTGCAATGGTGAAGGATAAGCCCATCCCTGGGTAAAGGAAAAAGCCTCCCACACCAGTCCCCACTCCTCCCAATAGCCAGAAAACTGTCTATCCTCCTGAGGGTGGAAACAGATGGACAGGCAGGAGGGAAAATCAGGCTGGTGCTGTCCGAACATAGGAGAAATCAAGGTAGTAAAGGTCTGAAGTGCCCAGACTAAGGGGTAAGGGAAGTGAGGAACAGGAAGTTCCTACTTGTGTATATCCACTACAGCCCAAGGGCTGGAAGAATGCAGGCCTTGCTTGTAAAGTGCTGTAGCTTCTGGCAGGGCTGGGCCACAGGCAAGCTCAGAAGAAAGAGGCCAGGCAAGGGCACAGGAACCTGGCATTCTTGACATGGGCATGTCTTGCCATGCTCCTTGCAGAGGTGGCTGCAGAGAGTGAGTTGGTAACTCTGCGTTTAGCCCTGCCAGCTACTAGCCACCTCTTGTCTACCCACAAACCAACACCCAACCAACATTGGAGGACTGCCTAGCTTACAGCTGGAGGTTCTGGGCCAGTGGAGTTTATTCAGGGTTGTGACCCAGGCCTGGACTCCTCAACGGAACACACCTTGAGCCAGGAGGTTTCCTGCTAGGGTAGGTTCAATCACATTGGCAATTTGAATTTATGCATGCCCTATAACCCAGCAATTCCAATCCTAGGTATATGCTCAATAGAAATACATTTATGTGTGCATCAAAGGTAACATACAAGAATTTTCATAATAGCACTATTCATTATAGGCCCGAACAGGAAACAATGAAAATGCACACCAACAGAAGACTATAGTTCATTCACTGCAATGAAACTATAACTACATGCAACAAAGTTCGGTGAAAGAAGCCAGACCTAAAAGAGTAAATACTGAATGACTCCATTTAATTCAAAATAGTAGTTATCCTTAGAGGTGGGTGAGAATGTAAAAAGGGAGCTTCTGGAGTGCTGGTAATGTTTTCTTTTTATTTTTGAGGCAGAGTGTCACTCTGTTTGCCCCAGGTAGAATGCAGAGCTCACTGCAACCTCAAACTGCTGAGCTCAAGCAATTCTCCTGCCTCGGCCTCCCACAGTGCTAGGATTACAGACATGAGCCACCACTCCCCGCCCAAAATGTCATTTATTCTCCAGGTGCTGGCTAAATGGGCTGTGTTTCCTTTGTATTTGTTTGATAAATCTTTTCACACTTAGAATGTACATGTTTTTAATGAATGCATCAGTAAAATGTTAAGAAAATTAACAGAAAATACTGGTAGTAATGGGAAACTACTTAAAGGTAAAGGCAGGAGATATTGAGTAATTCTTTTAATACTTTGTATATTGCCTATCTTTAATATTGATCATGTAGGTATGTTCATCATCATAAAATCCATAATGCTTTTATTTTGGATATGGTACTAGTAACTATCTGTATCAGCAACCTATTAGAAAAATACTCATGTGCCTCAATAGAATAAATACTGCGGATTCTTCACAAATTAAGGGGTTTATTCTAATTCCTTTCTCTCTAAAAAAAAAAATGAGAAATAAGTTTAAATTCAGCTGGAGAGAGAAATAAAAGCAAATGGGAAAGCATAGTGCAGAGGTAAGAGTCTGGATCCTAGAATCGATGTTTTGGTTCAAATCTTACCCACTGTCCTGCTGCTATCCTGGCTCTGTGACCTAAGCAAGTTACTTATGCTGCAAGCATCCTATTTAGGTGTTTGGCACAGAGCCTGGTATGTGCTACAAGCTCTAATAAATATACAGCTAATATTATCCCCAAATACTGAAAGGCAGAATGACAGAGCAATTATCCCTTTTAGATATTAAGAGGTTATGAGGCTATTAATAATAATATTGGCACATGGATCAAAGGGAACACAGAGAAATACAAAATTAAATGTTGTATTAGTTTTCTAGGGCTGTCATAACAAAATACCACAGATTGGGTGGCTCAGACAACAAATTTATTTTCTCACAATTCTGGAGGCTAGAGGTCTAAGATCAGGGTGTTGGTTGGGTAGGTTTGGTTTCTTAAGGCCTCTCTCCTTGGCTTGTGGAAGGCTGCCGTCTGTGTCCTCACATGGTTTTTCTGTGCTGACACATATCTGTGTCCAAATTTCTTCTTCATATAAGGACACCAGTCATATTGGAAAAGGAACTACCTATATGATCTCAGTTTTACCTTAATTACTTCTTTAAAAGCCCTATCTCCAAATACAGTCACATTCTGAGGTGTTGGGAACTAGGACTTCAATATATGTTAATGTGTACAAAGGATGGAAGGAGTACAGGATTATCCAGTAAGTTTTGAAAAATTGGAATAAATTTTAAACTTACCCCTTTTCCCCCAAATAATAGTCAGAAATGTTGAATAGCTTTGCAGATGCCAATGCTGACCAAAGCCACCTGCCACCAGCCATGGTCAACCCCACCGTGTTCTTCAATATCACCATTGTAGACAGCAAGACCTTGGGCCACATCTCCTTTGAGCTGTTTGCAGACAAAGTTCCAAAGATGGCCGAAAACTTTTGCAATTTTAACACTGGGGAGAAAGGATTTGGTTATAAGTGTTCCTGCTTTCACAGAATTATTCCAGGATTTATGTGCCATGGTCGGTGGTGACTTCACAGGCCATAATGGCACTAGAGACAAGTCCATTTACAGGGAGAAATTTGATAAGAACTTCATCCTGAAGCACACAGGTCCTGGCATCCTGTCCCTGGCAAATGCTGGACCCAACACAAATGGTTCTCAGTTTTTCATCTGCACTGCCAAGACTGAGGGTTTGGATGGCAAGCATGCATCTCTGGTAAGGTAAAGGAGGGCATGAATATCGTGGAAGCCACGGAGTGCTTTGAGTCCAATAATAGCAATATCAGCAAGAAGATCACCATTGTGGACTTTGGACAACTCTAATAAGTTTGATTTGTGTTTTATCTAATCACACTATTTCTCCACTCCTCCACCCCATCTATTCCCAATATCCTGTAATCTTTGTGCTCTTGCTGCACTTCTTGAGTTCCATATTTTCCTTATTTCCCTCCACATCTAGCTGGACTGTAGAGTTAAATTTATGATTATGAAATAACTAACAAAAACCACCAAAAATGTTCAATGGTTTCATCAAAATCCCACCAGGAAAAACTTGAAGGAATATCAAATTTTTATGGGAGTGAAATCAGGAACTCCTAAGCTTAAGAGCAAGGTTGGGGATGCAGGGAAGTCACAGAGGAAATGATAATTTTTTTTTTTTTTTTGAGACAGAGTCTCACTTTGTTGCCCGGGCTAGAGTGCTGTGGCGTCAGCCTAGCTCACAGCAACCTCAAACTCCTGGGCTCAAGCAATCCTTCTGCCTCAGCCTCCTGAATAGCTGGGACTACAGGCATGCACCACCATGCCCAGCTAATTATATATATATATTTTAGTTGTCCAGCTAATTTCTTTCTATTTTTTTAGGAGACAGGGTCTCGCCCTTGCTCAGGCTGGTCTCAAACTCCTGAGCTCAAACGATCCGCCTGCCTCAGCCTCCCAGAGTGCTAGGATTACAAGCATGGGCCACCGTGCTCGGCCAGGAAATGATAATTGATTTAATTACATAAAATTAAAATCTTTCATATGCAAAAAATTTAAGAAGCAAAAGGATGTAATATATTGGTAATTAAGGGACCACTGTTTGTTACAAAAGCTTATAGAGATAAATAAAAATCCTTATCTTCAGAGTTGAAAGAAGTCACTACAGGAATGAATAAAAAAATATAAAACTGAATCTAAGTAAGAAAATGTTCAACATCACCTGTAATCAAAGCAGCACAATGTAAGAGACTTGTGAGTTTAAAACTCTTGCAAGCCAGGTGCACTGGAGTGTACCTGTAGTCCCAGCTACTCTGGAGGCTGAGCAGGAGGATCATTTGAGCCCAGGAGTTCCAGACCAGCCTGAGCAACATATCCAGACCGTCTCATTAAGGAAAACAAAACTCTTGAAAACCGCTAGACCCCATTACTGCCAAGGCGGGAAGAAACAGCATAAGAGTCAAACCAATCCCAACTTAGCCTGAAATGACAAACCTCTTGGCACCCTTCGCCCCATGAGTTCTGCTTCCTGAAATTGGCGGTGGCAAGGGTAGGAGCTGTTTAGCACAAAGTGGTTATCATAGTGTAATACATAATGGAAAAACCCGGCCCACGCTGGACACCCGTGCGACCGCACGGAAAAAGGAGATAGCCGGCTCCAAGGCAGGACGTTCTCTGCGAGCCAAGGTGCCGGGGATCCAGGCTCTTCCTCAGTGAATGGCAGCCCCAGCATAATGAATGTTGACTACCTTGGCTATTGTGTTCGAATGCCACGGTGATGCATGTAGGAGGCTCAACTCCAAGAAAAAAACATTCAGGGCTCCACGGGGCCAAATTACCAACTTCAAAGTCAGAGCCTTAAAGGAGTCACTTTGGCAGCACCTGTGAGCCCATGAGAAATGCAAATGATGGGCCCCACCTGATGTACTGAATCAGAATCATTGGAAAAGGGGTGTAGGAAATTGTTTTAACAAGCTCTCAAGGTGACTTTTTACAAGCTTTAAAGTTTGAGAACCAAAGATGTAAAAACAAAACAGATCACCATTTGTGAGATTATCTGTCCCTGCATCTCTGACCTCTGTGCTTGAGGTTCTGACTCACCATAAAGTCATAAAAGGATTAGGAGTTTCCAAATGGTAGAAACTAAGAAAAAAACAAAACCACGTATTGGTCTTCTATTCACCCCCTCACATCAAGACATGAATGAACCATCTTTTATAAATTTGCTTTATTTTAAGTGAGCAAAAATCTTTGCCATTGGACGAAACAGAAATCCATTTCTTTTTTAGAGTAGTTCTACAAGCTCGTTTTTGCAACAAAATAAACCACTATCCATCAAGACAAAAGAAAAAGGAACGCAGAGATTTAGGAATATCGTTCTTGCTTCTCTTCACCTTTAGCAGAAACAGGACTGTTCTCATAACGCTCCTGACAATTATGTTGCCTTAAGCAATAGGATGCTGGGGAGTGTGGGAACCTGATGCACGGGCCTTCAAGCTCTCCTCAAGGTGCTTCATCTTCTCAGCTGGAAGAGAAGCAATCGACACCAACAGAGAAAAATGTTTGCTGTTTCAAACTACTCCACGATTGGGGGTGGGTGAGGAGAGGGGGGAGGAGAGGAGGATCTGGCAACACTGTTTCTCAGAATGGAGGCTCTGAACCTGGGACCTGAGAATACTGCTGTAGCCCAGCTGAGGCTGACTTGGGCAATGATGGACCTACCGTCATCAGATCTTGGCTTACTTTCTCAAGGTCTTACTCGGGGGCTCCCCGAGAAATTGCCTGCAGCTTCCTGGGGGTTGTAAACCGCAAGAAGTTTTGAGAAGGTTAAGGGAGGATGGAAGGAAGCCGAGTAAGGCCAGTAGGGTTACCTCTGGCTTCCTCCACAAGCAGGTTCTCAAAGACTCTCACCTCGGGCACGATGTTCTCGATGAAAACACGCCAGGCCTAGGAGCATGCTCTTCACCTGGCTCTGGACACTGGGCCGTCCGAAGACAGTGATTTCAACCAAGTTCCCAGAGTCCACTATGTTCACCGTCAGCAGGGCCTGGCTCATCCACTCCATTTCTGGAATTACGGCGCGGTCTGGGCCTAAACAGATGAGGAGAGACTCTGAGCGTCCGCATGGTCTCAGGTCAGGAGGAGCTAGATTTGAAGGGAATGTTTGCCGGGGAAGAGAACAGCTGGAAGCGGAGCATCACAGCAACGCATCTGGCCTGCAAATCCGGGAAAGAGGCTGTAGAGAGTTGCTCCTTTGGGCTTCTCTCGGAGTGGACCGGGGTAGCCCACTAGCGCACCAGGGGTTGCTCACCAAAAATCGCGTCCGCCAGCCATGCCTCCAGGTAGAACACCGAAGGGTTCCTCAGTTCCTGCACCGGAAACCACCAGGGCCGGATGCGAATCTGCGGTGGCGGAAGCGGTAACCGAAGCAGTCTCTCCAGGGAGTGGGCCGGAGACAGTTTGTCCCGCTGGGACTCAGCAGCCCCAGCGTCGTCCTCCATCTTGGGACCAGCTGCCGCAGAAATCACTCGGAGCGACGCGGCCTCCTGCAGGCCCGGCGCGAAGCCCGGCTGTCTTTGACGGCCCCGGCCAGCCCCGCCCTTCCGACGCCGCCTCGGCCCCGCGCTGGGCGGGCCCAGTCGAAGCCGGGCCGTCACCCGGCGCTTCCTGCGCCGCCTCGGTCGCCGGGACTTCCTCTTCGACCTTGAACTAGCATACACTGAGCTCTTTTTGGGTTTCCAACAGTCTCTGTCGTCATCTCTGCCTCCTAAGGTATCACTTGGCCTGAAAGGCCTGGCACGTAGCTGATTCGCAGTGTGAGTTCGAGTTGGCGACCCTGTGTACTGGGAACCATCTTCGGTGTCTAGGTTAAGGTTTCGAAGTTACCTTCCAAAGATAGGGCAGGCTCATTGAGTCTGTAAATTTTCCCTCTTCCGCTCCTTACTTCTGACTCTCCGGATGGCTACCATTTTGAAATCACACAAGCAACCGTGTCATGTTCTTTTTTTTTTTTTTTTTTGAGACAGAGTCTCACTCTCTTGCCTGGAGCGAGTGCCGTGGCGTCAGCCTAGCTCACAGCAACCTCAAACTCCTGGACTCAAGCAATCCTACTGTCTCAGCCTCCCAAGTAGCTGGGA